>PVKB01004831.1:0-104221 GCA_004027205.1 Ctenodactylus gundi | reverse complement strand
GATGAGATACATTCTGCATTGGAAAGCTTTACAGTTCAAAATGGGAAAATTCAGCTCTTTGCCAAAAAAATACTTGACCGTCAAGGGGCGGCAAATGTGTATGAGGCACATACACTTTTCTTCCTTTATCGCTCACTTGATTTCTGCTGCCTGACCTGTTCTCCACTCACCGCTTTCCTCTAAAGATCAAACGCAAATGTGATCTGTGTCTTGATGCTTTCGTAATTACCACTCTACCACAGTATCTTTGCCTCCCTCAGTGGAATCCCCTACTGTTTAGTTTCTATAGGGTTTCTAACACATCCATCTCTGAAAAGGTACACCTCATACTTCCAATTTTGAAGTCCTGTCTCCACCCTTCGGGTTCAGGCCTGGTATATTCATGTTTGTGACTCTTGTGCATAGAGTCTAGTAGTGACTCAAGGAAATATAAAGATCAATATCATATTTCTAATTTTCAAGCATCGAACTGAGCCCTTTCAAAGTGTGTGCTAAAAACAGATCACATATTTGTCTTGGAAACAGTGTACAGTTTGCATTTTCAAGTGTACAGTTTGCAGGGCTGATGGGATTGTGAACAGACATGACTTTTTTCTGGGGCTGGGAAAGAGGTTTCAGAATGAAACCACTAATAACTTTTCAGATAATTCAGTAGGGTGCCAGAATTTTTCAGACAGGTAAGGTATTATGATTCCCGGTGAATGCAGAATAACAACTTCTAGAAAATTTTAGGATAAAGATTTTACTGTGAATGGCAAAGGAGCACCAGCCTCGCTAATGCTTCCTTTTATGCTGCATTTTGAGATTCATCATTTTTTATTTTGATTTTGCTAGAGAATGTCACTGGGACAATATAGATACTAACATTGAGGAAATTGACAGGGAAATTATTTTTGACAGTAAAGCACCTGTCCAAATAGTTCAAAAAAATTTTTAGGGGAATAAAAAGTAAGTTAAGCCATTACTTTTAGAAATTACCTGGAAAATAAAATATACAGTATTAAGAAGCTTATATGGGAGAATTGTTCTCAAAATAATCAATGATTGTACATTCTTTACAATTTAGTTAGAAAAATTTTACTGGATACCTGTGTGTTCCTGTGCATTAAAAGTGTAGTGAAGTAGTGATTAAGAGCAATGATGCCCTAGCACTGTTGTAGCTTGTATCCTGTGTAGGCATCTAGGCACCCTGAGCTGCCTCAGGAGGCACATCCTTCTTTCTTGGTTGTAATAATATATTTTCGTTACATTTGTTCAAAAGGAATCTTGTGATCTCACTCCAAGTAGGAGGCATCTGTTAGAACAGTCGGCCACAAGCTGGGGACTAGAATCTAATAATCAATAGTTGGCAAGGGGAAAAAAAATCATAAAAAAACTTCTCCAAATTAGTGGAGTTTTATTTTTACTAATAAAACAAGGTCAAAGAATAAACTAAAGTCCCGAATGACCGTAAGGTAAGCAATACAATGAACAAACCTGGTGTTGTACATCCAAGCTGGAGCGGGGAGTCTGAAGGTGGCTGTAAAGACCTCAGGTCCCTCCCTCTGTGAACATACTGCGGGTCTTGGCATGACCATCCTACTCCACTTTCACATGCACACTCATTGCAACATATGGGGAATATTACATTGGCAGTTTAATAATATCTGCCTCTGCTTTATATGCCATGCCAGGCTGAGGGCCCAAATAGGACACATACAGGCAGCAGAGACATGTGGGAAAGTAGCACAGAAATTCTCTATTGAGTTTTATATACCTGGTTCTGACAAGTGGTGGGAGTAATAAGGGCTTCTGACAATGAGCTAATGAAAAATAATGAATATGTTTAAATGTTTAAAGCCTGTAATTTGCTCCCAAGTGGGCGCCGGAGAAGGAGAAGTGACAGTCTCCCAGAGCTTCGCTTTGGCCTTCCTTCTTCCCGTCGGTGTACGTCAGACATTCTCCGTGTTTTACACGTCACTCAGATAAGGGTCGGTGGTACTGCTCATGCAACTCAACTCGGGCAGATTAGCATAAATGAATGCCAGCTCCACTAGGGTCACGTGGTGGGGAAAAATCTAAATTTGAAAACAATATTAAGGCATGCTGAAGTTGCGTGTGTATGTGTGTGTAAGACTGGGCAAAGGAAAATCCTAAGATCTGCTATGTGAGTTCAAAGATAAGTGTCATGAAATCTGAGTTCTGTGAAGTCTAAAACTATGCTAAAATAATCCACCGAAACAAAAACTAAATGCACCTCAACAGAAGAGTTTTGCAGATTTCCGATTAGAGAAAGGTCTTAGTCCTTAGTCAGAGGTTGCTAACTGAAGGGAGACTATTGATAAAATAAGAACGCAGTTTATCCTCCTTAGGTCTGACATGTGTTTGTGAAGGAGATGGTTAGGGTGTATGGAGATGCTCTTTTTTTCTCTTTTGTTCTGTATCGTGTGACTGTGCATATGTGTGTAGCAGTGGTGAGTGAACAGAGGAGCACACATACACGCATGAGTACATACAAATAATACATAAGACCTTTACAGAGAGGCAAATTCAGGGCCTACTTTTGGGAGACTTAGAACTGAAGCATAGATTGAACATGCATAGTGGGAGTCGAGTGGTTTGATTAAAGGAAGCTGTGAAGGATGGGGAGGACAGAGGATGCCAAGTGACTGCCTGGGAGAAAACAGGCTGAGTCAGGATAAAGCGTGTAGTGATCATTGGGGCTCTTTGGACCTCACTGGGGCTATTCTTCTTGGGTCTGCCTTTGCTGTCTCACAAAGGGACAATTGGGAGGAAAGCTGGCTTGCAGTTTGAAGCCAATGTCTGTCAGAAAAGTCTCATTTTGCATAAGAAATATGTGATATGTCATAATGATGTTCTTTCATTTTTATGGTAGGTTAGTATTAATAGATGGTGAAAACTGCCACGAGAGTTGGTTCAGAAACCTTTATAGCCAATAGGTTTAATTTTTGATTTATTCCTCATTCCTTTCTTCCTTACAGAATATATTCAGAAATCACCACATCGAGTTCTGACTTGTCAGAACTTTGTCCTGATAAGAAAGCCAGGTCCCATAGAGTTGTGCCATTGCAAGGTGCTGTGGAACCTGGACTTAATGTTTGTGCTACTTCACCCTTTGTATCCTGACTGAATGTAAAACTCTCTTAAATATAGGATATATGTATGTATGCATGTGTACATATATGAATAAATGTATATACGTATATATTCATATATTCTGCTTTTCTGGTTTTGAAGTACGCCCAACAGTTCCCAACAGCTATCTGGCTGTTAGAAGAGCAGTGGTTTTCTATTACAGGACTGACCAAGAAGTGAGTGAGCAAGGTCATTTTCAGGACCATGGTTAGTTCTACTGACTCAACCAACATGTTTTATATGGCAAAATTGTTGGATTTTCAAAAGTGAAGACTGTGCCTTTAAGTAGAGATACTGTTATCATTCCAAGTGGAATATACAGTATTTCTTTTTCCTTTGTCTTGAAAATTGTTACATCTTTGCCCTCCTGTTACTCTTATGAGCCGTAATGAGAGACTTCCACCTGACTACTGCCTCTAGAGCTTTCCTTACCAGTGAACCTGTGCTGCGTTCTCACGTGATAGTGGCCTTCCTTATTCCTGCCCTTTGGGCACTCACTCTGCCTCATATTTCCTTTTCAATCACCACATTGCATATCAGGTAAAACTATACCCTATCAAAATGAATAAATAATGAATAAATGAATAAATAAAATACCTGCTATTTAAATAAAACCACCGCTAAAAGGATACAGTCATAACAGCACTGGTCCCCATCAACATAGCTCCCTCACTCCACATCATCAAAGCTGGAGGCTGTTCATTGGGACACAGGAGAAATATTGTATGTCAGATTGGAAGCTAAAATAAATTTTAAAAAAACTAAAATTGATACTTAGACAATTTAAGAAGTCTTAAAAATTCTAGGTAGGCACAGAATAAGTCTGATAGTCATATAAGTAAGTGATAATTTAGATTTCTCTGATACAAATACTCTATTTTCCATCTCAACAATAACAAAAGATGCTTTGCTAACAGGAAGCTGCAAAAAATACATAATTTTACCTAAAACATTGGGCTTTCGGTGCCCGCTATTCTCTCATATTAATTGTATCCTTTTGTCATTTTTTATCAAAACCAACATTCCTTGTGCCCCCACTGTAAAGTTTGCACCTTCCCTGGGGATTTTGTAATCTAAGCCAGGTCTGTTGGTACAAACCTGCAATTTCAGCACTTGGGGAGGCTGAAACAGGAACGTCACAAGCTTGAGCTCAGCTTGGGCAACCTGGTGTCTTATCAAAGCCCCGTCTCAAGATTAAACAAAAAATGAGACAAAATGTAGCTTAATGCAAAGGCCGAGACCTCAGTAGCCACTACTGTCAGCTAGACAGGTAAATAGATGTTTTCCAATCTATTGGACAGGTATTGTCCTCATCCTCCCATTAGAGGCCAGTTGGCACCTGTGTCAAAAGGTAAAAAGAGCTTGAGGGGAAGAATATGGTACCCAACTCTTAGTGGCAAATGTTCTGCTCCTATTTTTCAAGCAATTTCAATTTCAAGCATTTAGTTTTAAGCTCTTTCATAACTCCTCTGATATAATTCAGACAAATGTTTTAAGAGAGGAATAGAAACCTATACCACGTCAAAGAGCAAAGTTCACCGGGAATTAGGAGGGAAAGAATACCACAAACTTTACCAGGTCCTGTCACCTGGCTGGAAGTTCTTTCACTGTTTGTCTTGTCTCTGCTCAATGTTAAATTTCTTCAGGAAGGAAAAAATTCTGAAAAATTTATTTTGATAAGATACACATACCAAAAATTCCTAACCATATGGAAAGCTAAGGAGCAGACAACTAAAAGAGACTGTTTATATATTTGGTAACCAATTGGTCTGTGTGACTATATCAAGATTACTTTTAGGGTAAACAGTTTAGTGTGTCCTATTTTTATATAGGATTATAACAAAGATCTGAAAGTTTCAATTGCTGAAACTAAGCAACAAAATGTAAGGACTGGGTTAAACACAGGAATTTTTTAATATTTTTTAAAACTATCTGTGTGGCTGCTGCAACAGATACACCATAGATGGAAGGCCTTAAATGATACACACTGTTTTTCCTCGCAGTTCTGGAATGTAGGGAAGTAAAAGATCAAGGCACTAGCCAAGTTGGTACCTGGTCAGGATCAAATTTCTGACGGTTGCCTTCTCGGAGTGTCCTCCTCAGATTGACAGGAAGATTGTGTCTCTAATTTCCTTTCTCATAAAGGGAACTGCTCCCATGCCTGAGGGCAGCACTTCATGATGTAATCCACTCCTAGTGGCTCTAAATACCATCACGGTGGGGACTCTGAGGGACACTGTATACACACATGCAGCCCCTAGCAAGAGCTGTGCATCAGACCTCGGGCCAGAGTTCCTGTGTGGGCATTACATGCATATTCTTAAGAGACCAAAGAAACAGAGGAGAGAAATAAAGAATTGAACGTTCACTATTTCAGAGCAAAAAAAAAAAAAAAAATCAGAACTTCTTGGGAGAGAATACTGTGAAGAAGCTTCACAAAACAGTATGTGTCCATTCGATGTTTGGGAGGTGACTGTCACATAAAGGTGCCCCAGGATACTCAGACCTGTGCAGAACTGGAGAGCTGACACAGAATCTGGGAAAGATGATAGTATGATACACTTTTAAGATGGTGGCGTGTGGAGGAACCCTGAGCCACACATCTCTTTTTTCAGTCAATCCAACTTCAACTAATAAGTAGCTTTGTGACCTCAGGAAGCATACTTAACATAAATGCTTGACCAGTAAAATAGGGAACCAACATGAAAAGCTATATTTGAGTTGCAGTTTTTTTTTTTTTTTTTTTTTTTGAGACAGGGTCTCACTCTGTAGCCCAGACTGGTCCTGAACTCCCTATGGAGCCCAGGCTGGCCTTGGACTCATGGTAATCCTCCTCTCTCAGCCTCCCCAGTGCTGGGATTACAGGCATGCACCATCACACCTGGTTTATGTGGTGCTGGGGAATTGAACTCGGGTACTTAACACTTGTTAATCAAGCACTTTAAGTGCTGAGCCATTCCTGAAGTCCTGAAAATCATATTTCAAATTTAATACAATGGTGTATATAAAGTATTTAGTTCTTGGTTCATCCTAGATGTTCAGTGCCACTTCCCTGCCAGCTGTTATTACCAAGACCTTCCTGATTCTGCCCATGAAAAACTGAGCTCCTCTGATTTTAAAGGTTATTAATACTTAATATAAAAACCTTGCTGAGTTGGAGTAAAAAAATCACAAATAATTTACCTTTTATCAGCAGTAGTTTCTTAATTGGACTTATATTACCTTATCATTTGTTTACGTATATATAAATGCTCACTAGTATTCATTTCCAGCCACTGTTTTCACATTGTAGGTCTTGTCTTTTTATTTTTATTTTTTATTTTTTTGAGACAGAGTCTCGCTCTGTAGCCCAGGCCAGTCCTGAACTCCCTATGGAGCCCAGGCTGGCCTTGGGCTATGGAAGTCCTCCTGCTTCAGCTTCCAGAGTGCTGGGATTACAGATGTGTGCCACCATGCTGGGTTTATATAGTGCTGGGGAATTGAACTCAGGTGCTTACCTCTTGACTTAATGCTTGATATTAACTGCTGAGCCATTCCTCCAGCCCTAGGACAGGCTTGTTTATCCGTGGAAGTCGAGATGTAAAACACTGTCAAAGAATAGAAAAACCAAATTTAATGCTCTCTCCTTATTTTAGCTAATAGTTTTGATCTCCTTCCCCAAATGTTATCTTTTGGAGGATGGAACTAGGATGAAGACAGAAAGGGTCTTGACCCTCATTGAGTTTATGTGGGAGGGAATAATCCACAAATATAACAATACCTCAATCACACAGAAGTATAATGTGCAATTTTCCAGAAGATAGTATGAAAAAAATAACCCACTAGCAAAAAAAAAAAATAGTACTTTGGTTTTCAGCTTTCTAATTATTTTTGCAATACATATTTCTAAAATGTAGAAAAGTTAACACAATTTCAAAGATTCTCCTCTTTCTTCTTTTTTCCTCCAGGAATCTTCCTGGCAGTTACAAGTTCAGCATGCTTTTGTGCATTCCAAGCAGTCTTGCCCAGATTCTGCCACCTGTCCCTTCATTCTGGGTATATTTAGGGTATAGTTCTTTTCCATATGGGCAGTGTAATTCCATTAAGTAGCAATCCAGCACAGTAACTTTTTTTTTTTAACTTTAAACCTCGAGAGTTAATCGTCCATCTGTGAGTAATCATCGATTCCATTAAGCCTTATGGCCTTGTCAGATTATCAAATATTTTAAACAGTGCTCCTTTCTTCACAGGAAACACACTTGATCAGGGAGGCCATGATGCCGTCGAAGTGTTTGAGTCTGTCTCTAAAGACCCACGGTTGCTTATGTTAATCGTGAGTCAGACTTTACCCCTCTCTGATCACAGAGCTTCCATGCTGACAGGCGTGTTGATGCGGTTCAGCCAGATTTCTAAAAAAGCAGAACGTGGTGCTCAGATGGCCAAGACAAATCAAGTGTTGCACTGCTTTTGCTTTTAACTCCGAGGCTTATCTTCAAATTTTGTTTCATGTCAGCGTTGGTAGTGACGAGCTGAGCTGGTAGGTGAGTCACGTTGGTAGCGATGATCACAGTCCCCAGCTGCAGCCTCTGTGTGCACCAGCCCCGCACGTTTTTCTGGCTTGTTTTGGTGAGCTGCTGTCATCTCTTATTCCAGGAGTTTTCAAAATCCAGACTCCCAGTGAGGAACGTCACAGAAGGGGGTCGTACAAGCAGATTTCTTGTCAAGCTTAAATTCTGATCTTTATAAAGTAAAAAATTAATAATTGCCCACGAAGTGCTACTTACTTTCAAGACTTTGCCCTTATTTTGTTAATCATGAATAAAAAGGAATCAAATAAGAGGACCTGGGGAAAAACTAAGAATTTTACACAGTAGGTTTCAAAGTACTACAGCGTGTGACTGGTGTTAAGAGAGTTCTCACCTCTTTGACATCAAGCCGTACTAGCACATTTATTATTGAGAAAATTTAATACAATACTTATAACTTAGTATAACTATTTCATTAAATAATACAAATAAAGCACGTTTCTTGGGCCCTTGAGATACAATCTGTTGTGCAGTTAACTAACTCTAAGCTTTTTAAAATTGGAAAATAGAAAATCTCCATCGTTTTCCATGGTGTGAATCTCAGAAAACATCTCACTCTGTGTTCTGTTTTACTTGCTTTATTACACGGTGAAAATTGAAATGCTTGTCTTTGACCTATCAAAATCTAAATAATATCATGTATATTAGATTGCATATTGTATTTCCTAAAATAACCCAAAGCCCTTTGCATGGTTCCCTAGAGTGCCCGGACCAGGAGCAGCACGCGGGCTTTGTCTGGTTTGCTGGCTGGAGAGCAAGGCTCACGGAGAGGCAGGCTTGGCCTTTGTGGAACAGCAGGTCTGGACAGCCTAGTTCACTGCGCAGCCAACTTCGAAGTCCTTCCGGAGCAAATCTGGCCCAGAAGGCTGCACATATTTTTGCCTGGATAGACCCCCTCCACGTTCAACAGGAGCCTCCGCAGCGACGATGAGGTCCTCCATATTGCTCACGCGAAGCTACAGCAGGGGCAGGAAATCTGGCTCTTTAACCCTCTGGCTGCTGCACATGAGTGTTTGGCTAGCGAAGCAGAAAAATGTCGACAGCCTAAGGTTTAAATGATTAGTAACAGGTTTTTGAGTGATTTTCCCAGAATGTGCTAGTATAAATAGAGGACTGTGAAAAGTGGTTTGTGCGATTTCTTCTTCTTTTTGGTATTGTGATTTGTTTGTTTCCGTTCCTTTTCGTGACACATGCTCTTTCACGACTGAGTACACACCCCGAGCCAAGTTCCCAAATGCAGGCTGAAAGGCAAGGTGGCCCCCTCGCAGCGCTTCCGGGCCAGGTGTCCGCATCCGAGCGCGCAGGCGTTCAGTCTCCCGAAATCCGGCTATTGTTGTGAGCTCGTTCAGCTTGCCCCGGTCTGGAATTCGACTATAGGCTGAAAGTCAGAAGAGATGATCAAGACATGACCATCCACATTCAAGATTTGGAGGTTTTTTCTTTTTAATAAGCTGCTTATTGAAAATTTGATGATTTTTACTTAATAAGGAATATTGTGCTCTAGTTTTAAAATTTCCTTTTCCAAATTGTTTTATTACCTTAAATAGTATAACTGACAAGTAAATGCAGATTCTAAACAGCTCGAAATCGTACTTCCAAGCTGTAATAAAAGAAGTAAAGAGACTAACAAGAGAGAAGGGCCGGGGAGACGGCCGACAATGACGCATGCGTGTTACTGTCTATACCAGCTGCCAAAAGGAAGTGCATTAAGCTGTGTAATGTGTACTAAACCAGAGATGACATCTGGTGAGTGGATCTGCCACCGCCTAAGGCCGAGTTTTGAGCTTAGTTTATTGAAATAAACCAAACTGTATCACCTCCAGCTAACAGATACCTTGAAATGGTTAATAACAACCCTTAGATTGGAGCAGTTTTGTTCAGTAATTAAGCGTAAGTTTTTGCAAAGAAAATATATATTGTTTAGAACATCTGTGACTGAGTCAGTCATAAACTCTTAAATGTGTTACAGGCAAGTTTAATAAACTGTGACTACACGTATCTTGGTAGACATATTGTGATGAAAAACAAGATTGGGTACTTTTCTAGTATACAAATATTAAAGCATCAAAATCTCAGAAGCTTCTGAGATTTACATAAGTGAATGAAAGAGACCAAAAAGTATCTGATTTCTGTTTGTCAACTGTTCTTTTTTTTTTTTTTTTTTGAGATAAGGTCTTGCTCTGTAGCCTAGGCTGGCCCTGAACTCACCATGTATGGAGCCCAGGCTGGCCTTGGACTCATGGCAATCCTCCTGCCTCAGCCTCCCAAGTGCTGGGATTACAGGTGTGCACCACTACGCCCGGTTTATGTGATGCTGGGGAACAGAACTCCCTGGGTACTTAGCGCTTGGTGCAGCCATTGCTAGGCACCTTCACCAGCGAGCTACTCCTCCAGCCCCTGCCAACTATTCTTATTTAACTGGTGTTTTATGGTGGTGTGATCTCCAAACTTTTTTTGAAATAGTACAAGTACCATATTTAAATAACAAAGGGCAGGAGAAATGGTGCTTGTCCTCTGTGTGCAAACAGCGGCTACCTCTAGTAACTTAAAAACAAACCTTTTATCTAGAATTTTTTTTAAAAGTCCAAACTGCAATCTTTCACTGTTTCTTTGCAATTATTTTTTGTAAGTGATCTTGAAGTAAGTCACTTTATTGACTTTACTGACTTGCACTCAGCCTATGCTCTGTGCCCACACTCCTACTAAAGTCATGTATATCTGGATACATCTTCTCCTGTTCCATACGACCTTCTCTCTTCCCTGGTGACATTCTTGATTCTCTCTTTGCTTCTTCTCTCTACCAGGCTTAGTAATTGCTCTTTCCTAGTGTTCAAGTAGAATTATTTTATTCCATCTACCACTTAATTTCAGTGCTTCCCCTAGTTGTACCACCTTGATCTTTCTCTCTCCCCACTTAGCATGCTCTGGCTCCCCCATGCGAGTTAAAACGCGCTTAATGAAAACATTCGAGTTAGTTAAGATGTTTTGGGAAACATGTCACAAAAATAGAAATGTATATAGGGCAAAACACTCAAAATTTACTGGCTAACATGACTGAAAGATTGAGCAGAAGGTTAACTAAAGGCCTGACTCGGGTCTGGTGGTCTGCCCATCTCTTTCTATTAATACGTTAGCTTTTACTTTCTGTATTAGCTTCATTTGTGAATGCTCCTTGTGGGAGGACAGTGACACCCTCATTTACTCCAGTCTTGCGTTCTCCCTCCCGCTGGTAATCACGCTGAAAAGAACCCACCCCTCTCTCTTTCTCTCAGTGTACCAGGTTATACTTCTGTTTTCTGATTGGTTGAGTCAATCCTCATCTGAACAGGATCAATATCAGGAAAGGAATGTTTCAACAACGGAAGGAAGAGATTGAAACAAAACAAAACATGTTACATAACACGTAAATTTTTGGTAGAGAGAACCTTTTTCTTTATCTAGTATAGAACTTTTTTCTTTATCCAGATTCTAACATAGAAACATATGTATTAATTTTTCTTTCAAAATTATATCTTCAAAATTTAAGTTACTCTTACTCCAAAATATATTTCTCTTTCCATGTTTTTGGTAGTGATGTCACAGTTTCTGAGATGTCAACAGAAGTAGAAACAGAAAATATTTTAAACTTTTATTTCCAAAGTTATCTTTTAAATACTAATCAAATATATATATATATTTTCCTCTCCTCTCAAAATCATTGCTACTTCTTTTTGATTCAAGTGTATGTGGTCTTTGAGTTGAAGAGTTTCTTACCCACACTCACCTTCCTCTCTGTCCTTCCTATGTTGCAGCCTCATTATCTTCCCAGTACATAAACACGCTCATTTTACTTATCTGGTGGAAGCCAGAGTGCCCTCAGGATGAGTTGTTGTCCAAATTTGTTTCCTGTCACTCCATGCTTAAAGTCAAACCAAAGAAAGTTCAAGTTCTCCAAATATGTCATTTCCTTCTTGCTTGAGTGCCTCTGAGGACAGAGTTTCTTTGTCCTTGAATGAGCCTTTTCTCTCATCTTTATAAAGTTATCTTACAGAATCTATTTTAAGTACTCTCAAACTGAGGTGATAATTTCTCCTTTTCAGCCATGGACCTTGTATGAGATTTTATTATTATATTTATAAAAATACATTTGCTGATGTATCACTCTCTCAAGATTGAACTCCTCAGGGAGAAATATGTTTCGTTAGATTTATTAAGAATTTATTGAATTCTCTCCAGGACAGTTACAATGTTTGGAATAGTGTGTGACAAATTTTATTAAATCAATGCATGCTGGCATGAGTGCATGAATAAATACAACAATACGTTTGGTAATCTGAAAACAGTGACTATCACCCAAAATATAGAGAGCGACACCATGTTAAGAGGATCAAAGGCAAACTTTGTAATTTCTAATATTAAAAATTTCAAATAGTACTAGTACTCCAGAATTCATATGAAGTGCTTTCACCTTGAAAGTATCATTTATTTTTGCATGAAAATTTACAGCAGTATCGTTACCTTTACTACCACTGTGCTTATCAGGTGGAGAAGCTGAGGCAAGGCAGCTTTTGTGTTCCTCTCAGGTCATAGACCTCATAGACCATGTTGATAGGAGAGCTAAATCAAAACAATTTCTATTTCGTCCCCGCAGTCACTTGAAAGCATAAACGAGCGCTGTTCTCTAGGATCAGTGGCTAAGGCCTCACCATCCTATTTTAATCAATTATAAAAGTTCTTCTCCAATCAAAGAAAGGTATTAGTGAAATGAATGGGAGTAATTAAATCTAATTTAGTCATGCAAATGAGTTTAATTAAAAGAAATCTACCCTTTAATAACTTCAGGGGGAAATGCAGTTCCTTATGGAGTTTGAAATTTAGTTAAGCTTACAAGACACAATAGCTGAACTGATGGGACCACACTGTTGTAATCTGCCTGTGTAAATATTGACACATGTAGCGTTTAGTTTGTCTCACAGTGATAATACTTGCTCTAGGCTTCTGATGAAATCTGGCATTTATAATTATTAAAAGATGCTTGTTAAAAATGCTCTTATCTATCATGTTAATTCTATGAATGAGATTGCTAGCGCACTGACCTTCAAGGAAAAAAATCTTTTCTGCCTAATTTATACTGAAAGAAAACAAACTTAAATTCAATCCTTTCTCTCCAGGAAACATGGAGCCAGGACAGGCTTGGGGCAGAGGAACAGGAAGGTCCCTGCCCTGAGGTTGCCTACAGTCTACTGACTGAGATGTCTCTGCCTATAAAGATTAAAAACAACATTATTTAGAATGAACATACAAAACTTGGATGCCATTAAAAAAAAACAGTTCTACAAAACAGAAAATGGGACACTTGTTTGGAATAACTGAGAAGGAGGAAGAAACCCTTCAACAGTAGAGGGGAATTTGAGCTGGCCTCAGAGATATAGGGCATTTGCATAGCAGATATACCCAGGTATGCCGGGAGGAGAAAAGGAGTCCCGGATGGCACACGGCTTACATGGAACATCTCCCAGGACAAAAAGCTCGTGCTTCGTTTGGAGCTTTCTTAGTCTAAAGGGTTAGACTAAGTCATAGAACAACTTCGCAGCTAACCAGGAGTCCGACTGGGGATGTGAACGTCATCACATTTCAGGGTGTGAATACTTATTTGTGGACAATACAGAGGTGGCAATGGTTTTTGCACAGAGAAGTGCAGTAACTAGGGTTGTCATTTCTTATGAATACTTTGAAAAATTATAATGAAAAAGTAAGATAAAGAGGCTCGACGGGTGATGGTTGAATCATTCAAATGAATGAGGAAGTTCTTGTTTAGAGAGGTGGAATGAGAATACAAATAACATGGAGTCCTAAAGCATTAGCAGCCTGTGAACTGCGTCATGGAGTCAAGACGAACAGCTTATGGTGCTGTTTCCCCAGGAATCTACCATGTGATATCATCCTTGGTTTGTTGTTGTTGTTGTTGTTGTTGTTGTTGTTTCTTTTTTATTAAGTATAGACTCCCCAGGGCAGTGTGTGTGTGTGTGTGTGTGTGTGTGTGTGTGTGTGTGTGTGTGTTATTGTTCACTGCTGACTCTTGAAAATATACCAGATGTATCCAAAATGTCAAGTACCTAGGTATGTAGTAGATGCTTGAAAAACTGTTTGATGAGAATGGTGAAAAAATATACAATTTTAAAATCAAGTTGTTAAAAACTAAAGGGGAAAAGTTAGCTTGCAAAAGCCTACCATAACTACCCCTATTTATTTCTATTTTCTGTTTGTTTTTTAACCATTATTCCACAGTGTTCTGTGCTTCAGTTCTACTGAACTTTTAGCTCTCCTAAAATAACCAGCTCCCTCCTGTGGTTGAATCATTTCCTAGGCTACGAAGTCTTCTATGTCCAGGCCAATGTCTGCCCTAGGAAGGTCCAAACCAGTCCTCCCCCTATTTGCTCCTGCTGACCACTTTCCCGTATTTTCTGGGCACCCAGCCCTTCTCTAAGAAGCCTGTTCTCAATTCACACCTTATGTGGATGCTTCTGATTTATTCTTCCACAATACTTCACTTCTCAATCAGAGAAAATTTTCACTTTGAATTATTATTAATTGTCTGGTATTTGTCTACTATCTACTTGTGTATTCATGAAGGAACATGTCAGTGTTTTTCACCAGTGCTCCCCTAGTACACACCACTGGAGCTGGTGCATGAAAGCCATTGTTATGGTTTAGATCTGGAATGTCCCTGAAAAGCCTCCCGTATTGGGGTGCTGTGGATTATCTGTGGATTCTGAGCGCTGTTGGAAGGCGGGGTTGTAGGGTGTGATGGACTGCTGGGCATGTGGGGAATTACTGGGCATGTGGCCTGGAAGGTTCTATTTTTGCCCCAGCTTCTCCTGAGGCCCTGATCCTTCCTCTTCCAATGCCATGAACAGCTGTTCTCTGCCAGATGCTTCCTGCTATCACCAACTGCCAGTGAATGGATTTAGACCTCCTTAAACTGTGAGCTAAAATAAACCTTTCCTTCCTTATTTACAGGTGTCAAGTACTGTGTCCCAGCAATGAGAAAGTGACTAAGACAGTCATTAACACATTTGGGTTAAAACAGGAAACACACAGGTTCACTTTTCAAAACTAACCCTCAGAAATGCTAGCACAGAAAGAGAAGGGATGCATAAAATGCGTGAATGTAGATATTCCAAATTAGGAGAGAAAAAAAGCGGTTGGTAGTGACGAAGATCAAAGAGCTTGGGTTTGAGTAATGCAGAAACTGATTTACACGTGGAATGACTGGAGGAACTGTGCGGAGGTTGCAGGAGGCAAACAATAATAAATGCACTTATGACCAAGAGAAATATTGGGAAAGGGCTCAGGTACCGAAAAATCAAGTAAGGGCTCATTGGCATTGACATTGCCCACTGAATTAGAAGATAGTTTAAATTTCCAAATATTATGAATAGTTTAAATGACAATTAAAATTAACAGTCTCCTGCAGTCTCTTAAATGGAAGACAGTATTTCCAAGTGCAAAATCAGATGTGTGGTCTGAAAGGATTGATGAATAGTTTAGGATGATACTGTTGTCACTAATTGTGACTGATGGTAAGATGGGCACTAACCCAAAGCCATTTCTTATAGCTGTGTAGGAGGTTGTATCTTGCATAAAATCTCACAGTGCTAGGGGTGACTGACTGGAGTCTGGAATATCAGGGGTACCCAGCTCCCAGGCTGTGGGCCAGCACCTGTTTTGGCCAGTCGCTGGAAGAGAGAAGCAGAAAGCAGGAGGAGAGCAGAGAGCGAAGCTCCGCCCCCTTCAACGTGCTCCTATTAGGTTCTAACGCCGCTGCTGCTGATGGATAGGAGGTGGAGCTTTTCTTCTCTTGCCAAGCCCAACACCTGATGTGGGAGCGTGCCTCTGCTGAGAACACGGGCACTTTTTTCTTAATAGTCGCCATGACTTTGATTGCTTGCAAGCCCTGGTCTTTTCTTGCCACAAATGAATATGGTGGAATGTAGACCTAGTGAGGAAGCGAATGCAAACTATTGGTATTGATCTTGCAGGAGATAAACTTCAAGTTTTTCTTTTTTCGCAGACGTGTAGTAGGTGATTAGGAAGGTGCATGCTGGATACTGTAGAGCTGTTGTTTTATTATTAAATTGCTTTCCCTCGGTTACTGATGTTGGCTGAGAGTATAGATTCATAATTAGTGCATGATTTCTAAAGTCAGCATATTTGATCTGTGTTTTTGGCTGTGAAATTGTTGGCAGGATACTTCCATTCTCCGAACTTTAGTTGAATCTGGAAATATCTCGTTTAATGTGCTGAGACGTTTATTGTATAAACTGACTATGATTACATTTGTCAGCCTGCGGTCAGTAAAACTGAACTCAAAGAGAATAAAAAAATGTTTAATATCAAAGTAGAAATTTCACATAATTGTTGACCCTAAAATTTCTACAGCAAATCAGGGAAGCCACCTTGAAGGTTGCGCAGGAAAGCTTTGAGTGGAGATCTCAGACTAAAGCAATAGGAAGTGTGGTTCTCATAAAAAATTCTTAGCAAAATTGCCACAGTTCTCCCGTATCTTGTTAATATTTCATCAATTTTTTTTGTCTGCATCAGTAAAGCAAGTTGCTCTTAAGGACTCTCCAGGAAGCCTGGGAGTCTGGCTGGAACTGCATCTGAGGAACAAGCTCCGTCCCCAACTTCCTGCCTGCCTAACTGCCTGTAGTTTCCTATTATTTGAAAACTCTAACCAAAAAGCTTCAAGAGAAAACAGTGTAGGAAACATTTCTATGCTTCAATTCTGCACTCAGAAGAGACCCAGAAAGGGGATGGAAGTGATGTCAGGTAGGTATAAGACACACGGTGCACACGCAAAGCACTTAGAGTATGTTTGGTAAATAGTAAGCACTTGACAAATAAGTTGTTCTGCTCTATTGAGTTTTACTTTCTATGAATTGATTTGCATTAAAAATGTAAGTCTACAATAGCATTGGTCAGTATGTTTCTCGAATACTTTCTTTAATATCTTTCTTTTCCTTTTTTATAATTTTGTTTTAAAAATTCCCTGCTTTGTCATGAATAAACAAGGAGAATGCAGGATTACGTGGAACTCCATCAGGATGGCCCAAAAAAGTGCATTGCTATAAGGCCGGGTCTGCAGGGCATGAGTAGAGCAGTTCAGCTCTAGGAAGCCCAGGGTGTAGAGTCACAGCCAGCCAGAACTTCCTCGCCATGCCAATCACCAAGTCCCTACAAATCAGAAGTGCATCCTCTGACATCCTCCAAGCAAGATGCTCTCCCAGCTCCGCACCATTCTTAAGTGTATGCGCTGTAAGTGCATCACATATGACCCCTATTTCACACGGGTGAGGTAGGTGTCTCTGTTACTTTCTCATTGATGACACAGCTTAAATGAGGAGAGGTTTATTTTGGCTCACAGTTTGTCCAGGAGCATAATGGTGGAGGGCATGGTGGAAGGGGAAAACCCGGGGCCTAGCCGTGTCCTAGGAGCAGAAAAGCTGCTCACTGCCGAGCAACAAGAGGCAGAGCAAATCAAAGGGGAGACTGACAGCAAGAATGTCTTCTTCCGGCCCACATCTCCAGTGACCCCTCCCTCGGGCCAGGCCACTCAGGAAATTACTGATGGGTTAACCAATTAACACCCAGGATGCAATCACTCTCAAATTCAAACCATATGGGCTGCAATGAACAGAATGAAGAAAATATTTTTTCTTGATTGTGTATTTGCAATTTTATGAGATTTAACTATTAAAGGATGACATGACTAATTTCTGTTGAGTTAGCTGAGAATTTTATAATTTAATTATTCTCTCCTGATCACTCTTTTAGCTAGACTGTACTGTCCTAATTTAAGAATGTTTAAAATTACACACTACTGGGGTTGGAGGAATGGCACAGTAGTTAAAGCACTTGTCACGAAAGCACAGGACCCTTAGATCCCTCAGCACCACAGAAAGTCAGTTGTGGTGGTGCATGCCTGTAATCCTAGCACTCTGGGAGGCTGAGGCAGGAGGACTGCTGTGAGTTCAAGGCCAGTCCTGGGCTCCATAGTGAGTTTAGGACCAGCCCGTACTAGAGAGTGAGAACCCATCTTACAAAAAAAAAAAAAAAAAAAAAAAAAAAAAAAAATTCCTTACACTGGATGGTATTTGAGCTGGCAATATTTAAATTTTAGGTATTTCACGTATTTTTCTTTTGCGGTTTGAGAAATAATTGTACTCATTCTAGGAAGGGAACTTTATCTACTGGTAATGAATAAATACATCAGCTATGAAACTCTTTCAGATGAAAAATAATTGCCTCCACTCCAGTACATTTCGTTTGACTTGCTGCGTCTCCTTTGCAAGACTGCTGAGCAGACCCAAGAGCCGCTTCTCCTTTCCCTGAACTCCACTTTGAGTCCTTGCAACAGGATTGGGGTAGTTAAGCCAGTTTTAGGCAGTAGATGTGGTGGAAAGAGCAAGTACTGCTTTCAGATCTGCCCGGTGGAATCATGCATGCACAATCTGTCATTTACTTCTTCTTCCACAGGATGTCCGGGGACCTGTTGATTCCTGGGGCAGTTCTAGCAGACACGAGTTTCTGAGCGACCACCTAGAGCAGCTTCTCCCAGTCGCTCTTCTCCTCTTCCACCAAGACCAACCACTGGGCCGTTAAATGTTAATTTAACCACCCAGATTTCAGGCCTTAATCCTTTGCCTAGCTCTACCTAATTAATAAAACCCGACCGCGGGCTGAGCGCAGAACAGGAAGTACTTGCCAAATTGAATCACAGAGAAAGGTTACCACAGATACCCTTCAGGTCTGGAAATCTCACCTTGTCCTCGGGTAGTCACTTTCCGCTTCCCAGTCGTGAGTCCTTGCAGCTGAAATGCGTTGGTTTGTTCAGGTGACCCCAGCTGGAAGGTAAATGTGCTTCCAGGCACCTTCCGCAGGGGGGCCTCAGTGATTTCAGCTGCATAGGTTCGGATTCACAGCTTTTGTTCTGAGAAGAGTGAGGAAAATCTTGTCGTTTATCATGCACAATTCCAGGATAGCTCACACTATCAATCTCTGTGACAGTTTCCTCAACAACTCAAAGTCCAAGCTGTGGCTGGAAACTGTCCAGGTGACAAGCACCGGGCTGCTGTGGGCCAGGCCTGCTACAACACCTGCTCTGAAGTCCGCTGCGCCATCTGCAATGAAGGGCGCCCACCGCCTGGGAGGGGTCTTGCGGCGAGGCGATGCAGCCGTAGGCGAGTAGGAAGGGACTTCGACCCCCTTCCAAGTCAAATCAGGTTTGCACAACAGGAATGATGTGTCGCTTCCTTCACACATACGTATAAAACCCCAATTACGTTTGGCAAAGCAGAATATGCCCATTCTTAGCAAGAAGTTTAGAAGTGAGAATAAATTTATTGAAGCTCATTGTCTCCATTGGAATGCGGCTGAGTAAAATCTACTATTTTTCTTTAGTGTCCACTGTCGGTAAATGAGTGAGTGAATGTTTTATTTTAATTGATTTAGTGGCCTTATTTGTACTATCTTCTTAAAAAACAAAACAAACAACAAAAAAAAATCCTGCCTGTCTCCTATTTCCGGATTTAGTTTCTATTTTGAAAACACTGTTCTCCACCTATAGCTTGGCCTGTCTCATTAGAGTGCTTGGTAAACAAATTGTCACTTGGCTTCCCAGTGGCAAAGCCTGTAATCCCAGCACTCTGGGAGGCTATGGAGAATCAGGGGGTCAAGCCTAGCATGGACAGGTAGCAATTTATCAAGAGCCAGTCTCAAAACCAAAAATTGAAATGGTCTGGGAATGCAGCTCACTGTGAAGATCTTGGGCTCAATCTCCAGTTTAATATCTATCTATCTATCTATCTATCTATCTATCTATCTATCTATATAATTTAAGCCAATGGCAGTAGTGTGAGCCCTTAGCACTATGACTAATCCAGAGTAAGTCATGTGGTCCAACTACAGCCAAAGTCCTTTCTCAGATTTTTCGCATTTGACCAAAGAGAAAAAAAAAATTTTTTTTTCTGCTCCTGAGGTTGTAAGTCTGTAAGGTATCTTAGTTTTTGGCAGCTTGAGAAACTGAGGCTAGTAAGCAGATATTCTCCTGAAAAAAGAAATGGAATCTATTCAATAGTTGAGTTTTTGATTCTGGTTTCTTCTTTCCTGCCATAAGTCGGCTCTGATTACTTGAACTACACGTTCAGTTACGTGAGCCAATAAATTCTTTAGTTGCTCAAGTTTAGGATAGATTTAATCTCTTGAAAGCAAGAATCTTAATACAACCCTTGAAGTTATTTTTAATTAAGTTTATTACAGAATGATTTAAATGCAATCAACTGAAAATACTTTTAGTGTCTGTTTTAATGAGCTTAACCAATTAATCTACTCATGTAACTCTCATAATAAAAAATATTAAAAAATCCAACCTCCCCAAGTATTTCTGTGTTCACTGACCCATTCAATCTGTCCCCCTCACTCCCTGCAGTGAGCAGTTGCTACCTACTGGACTCTGCCACTACAGAGGTGCATTTTTCAGATTTCTTTTTTTTTCCCTAGTGCTTCATTAAAATGAAGTTGCAAACTCTGTGCTCTGCTGTATCTGGTTTCTGGTACTTGGCATGATTTGATATCTATCTTTTCTTATATAATTAATTATTCCTTTGTGTTAGCTAAGTAATATTCCATTTTACTACATACCACAATTTGACTATTCATTTACTTGTTGATGAACATTCGGATTGTTTTTATACTTGGGCTATTTTGAGTCAAGTTGCTTTGAATATTGGTTTCTTAACCTTTCTGGGTAAGTATTTAGGAATGGTATTTCTGAGCCATGCATGATACTTATGTTAAGTTTCTTAAGAATCTACTGTGCTGTACCATTGTACATTTCCTGCAGCATGTATGAAAGCTTAAGTTATCCTCATCCTTGAATACATTTAACATTTTTAGTATTTTAAGTCATTATAAGGTAAATAATAGTGTTCTATTATAGTTTTAATTTTAATTTCCTGATGACTAATAATGTTCATTGTCTTGAAAATGAATATTTAATTTTCTTTTGTGTTTCATCTGTTCAAATGTTTTGCTTATTTTTATTGTTCTGTTTTTTTAAGGGTTCTTAATATATTCTGGATAGAGCCTTTTAACACACACACACACACACACACACACACACACACACACACGGAGAGACAGAGAACATGTTCTATTCTGTAACTTGCTTTTTATTTAGTGATATTTTTAAAAGCATGTACATTTTAATCTAAATGTGATTACTGGAATTTTCTTAAAATTACATTCTGTTTTTAGAGAAGTTTTAGATTCATCATAAATTGGGAAGAAAGTGCATGGAGTTTCTTCCCTGCTACTCCGTGTCATTTGTACGCAGCCTCCCCTGCCGTCAGCACTCCACACCAGAATGGTCCATTTATGTCTACTCATGAATCTGTATTAACACAGCATTATCACCAAAGCCCACAGTTCACATTACTGGTGTTACATGTTTTATGGGTTTGAGCAAATTTTATAATAGCCTGCATTCACCATTATTGAATTAGGTAGCATAGATTCATTACTCTAAAAATCTTCTATTTTTCTTCTATTCACCACTCTCGACTCCCAACCTTTGGCAACCACTGATACTTTTACTTTTTCCAGTAATATTGTCTTTTCCATAATATCATGTAGTTGAAACAATAGTGTATGCATAGTCTTTTCAAATTGTCTCCTTCCACTTTTTCATGTACATTTAACTTTGTTTCATATCTTTTCATAGCTATACATAGCTTTTTTTTTTCCTGTGCTGGAGGTAGAATCCAGGGCCTTCACACTGTGCTAATTCCCAGCTCATTTTTTGGATTTCATCTTTGAGATAAGGTTTAGCTATGTTTCTTAGCTGCCAACATATTGCCTCTGCCTTCTGGACTGCTCTGGTGCAGGTCCGCACCATCAGTCTTGGCGATAGCTCATTTCTTTATAGCCCTGAATAATATTTAATTGTCTGGGTATACCAGTTTTAAATACACTCACCTGCTGCTGCTTCCAAATTTCGGCAGTTGTGATAAACAACTGTGTGTAGATTTTTTTAATGGATGTAACTATTCAACCTATTTGGGTAAGTACCAATAGAGTGTGATTGCTGGCTCGAAAGGTAAGAATATGTCTGGATTTGTAAGAAACCACCAAGTTGTTTTCCACCATTTCCAACCAGGAATACATGGAAATTCTCATTGCTCCCCCTTCCGACCAACACTTCACATTTTTCACATTGGATTGTATTTTTTACATTTTTCTAAATAATTTGTGATTGCCACATGGCATGTGATGTTGAGCGTCTTTTGGTATACTTTTGTCATGTGTGTACCATTGCTGAATGTATGTTTGGATCTCTTACCTATTTTTAAATTGGGTTGTATTGTTACTATTGAGATTTAGGAGTTTTTTTTATACATTTTTCATAGTAATGTCATAAGTTTTGGAGGTTAACCCTTTTCCTCTAAACTCACTAAATTCATGTATTAGTTCTAGAAGTTTTGTTTATTTCTTTGTTTTTAGAGTTTTGTGGATTTTATTTCTTTTTATCCATATGTCCCTTTTGCTTTATAATGTTTGGTAGAATTTCCAATTAAACACTAAACACAAATAATACGAGAAGTTTGCTTTCTCTTGATATTATCAAATAGCTCAACCCTTTGCCACGGTATATTTTAGTCATAGGCTTGTGCTATTGTCATTATACAGGAGCTTCTTCAGATTGAAGAAGTTACCTTAGTTTAGTTTGCTAAGAATTTTTAACATGAATTGGTGAAGCTATGCTTAATTTTTTTCAACATCAAATGATGCAGTTATGTCTTTTTCAGGATGTTAGTATGGTAGATTATAGTGATTATCTTTTTGATATTGAAGTGGCAGTGTATATATGAAATAAACTCATTTCTAGTGCATAGTTTTTATATATTGTTTTTGATTTTCTTTTCTGATGATTATATCTGTGTTCATGAAAAATATTTATCTGTAATATTCCATACTTGTCCTATCTTTGGCTATTACCCCCAGAATGATTCTGGCTTCACAAAAAATGTCAGGATATGTTCAGCTTTTGGAAAGATGTTATATTATGTTGTTTTTATTACTAATTTTTTAAATTTCTAAATTATCTTTTTTTTCTACAAATTTGGTAGAAAAGCGTTTCTTAAATGATTGGAGGCTTTTCTATGCACGTAAGACTGTTTCAGTCTCTGCTTTGTCTGCATTATACGTTATGGTAAATATGCCCACTTTACCTTTGGGGGGAATTAAATGGCTTACGTGCTATCACTTGGCTCTTGCCACTGCTAGATCCAATCATACCCATAGCATTAAATTGTCCCAGCTGGCGTCTCCCATTTCCACTGTAAGGTCTGGCACTCAGAGCAAAGCAAGGGCAGAGCATGCAAAGATCTACTGCTCCTCTCACCAGTTTGTTTCATAGGTGACAAGTGACATAGGGTTACCTGTTCTGGACTCTTCCAGGATGAAGGAGTATATTTTATCTGGGAAATCCACTCCAGCATTTCTATTTCTCCGAGCCTTTGAAGACCCTCCTCGGCAAGAGACCAAGGAATATCAGCTGTCTCCAGCTCGCCCAGAGTGACTCATCTTTTTACCCATATTTATGCGAGCCAACTGAATAAACTATTAATTCCTTTTAACTTTACAAGCTCCAACATTAAATCCAAATTTACTGGTTAGTAGACCCATATCAAGAAACTCTGCTTGATTCTAGTTTATATTTCTTCTACCATTGTTCCACAATCTTAAAGTCCATTCCTTCACTTGATCCCCAAACTTTTGCTGATCAGAATTAGAAAACTCAAAGAATTCTTTGGGAATGTATTATACAGCTTCATGAGTCATACTGCGGACCGCACCTTAAACTGCTTTCTAAGATGTAAGCCTGATTATAGGCCTAAAGTTACAGGTGGTGCTGTGGGTGTTCCTGAGGAACATTAACATTGTCTTGTCTGGTAACTGCATCAGAGAACGTCATTACTATTTCTTTAGGCAACACACAATTAGTTTTCTCAGGCATAAGTGGAGATGCCAATATCACAGGGGCAAGGGTGTGGATGTCTCTGCTGCAGAGAGTGGGAAAATCTCATCCTCTGGCAAAATAATCTCTTCAGGATTTAGAAGTACCCCAACCCCTTCCTGTTCCTCTCACACATTGCCATCCCAGGGTCCTATTCTTTTCTAATCAGTATCCTCACTTTAATTGCAGATACTCTTGAAGGCTGAGAATTGACCTGGCACTATAATTCAGCTAATCATGATGTGAGGACTTGCACTTGATTTTCAACAACTTCAGTGCTACAGCCCTGTGGCCAAAGTAGAGAAGATTCTCTTTCAGGACATTCCTGAAGACCTTCAGATTGTTTGTGTGTTGTGACCATGGGAGAGATTATGTCAACTTGAGGCAACCAGGAACCATGCCTGGATTAGGGTTTAGGAACCATGCCTAGATTAGGCATTTAGGAATCAGCTTGGATTATATAGTGAGTGATTTGTGGGCCAGAGAATGAGGGAAGAACACCCACCCAGATGTGGGAGACCCAACTGGTAACTTGAATGGTATAAAGGCAGGAAAGAAGAAAGATTGTTACAGTTTCTTCCTCTGGGAAAGCTCTTGCCTTCACAATTGTCTATGGACGCTGCCTTGCTACACGCCACTGATATTCATCACAAGTTTGCTCCAGTCTCGACTTGTGCCTGTCTTCCCGTTACTCATCTTCAGTCGCTGATCTTCAGGCTCCAGTCTTCGTCTTTGTTCTTCGCACAACTGAGATCTGCAGAATACGCTCACCGGCTGTCCTGCAGTCCCGAACAGTGTCCTGCTTTGCAGCGGAGCAGCCATCAGACTCTCCAGACCCCTCACATGCAGGTCACTGTCTTGGACTACCTTTATCTTCAGATTTGTAAGCCTTCTGTATAGATCCTTCTTCTTACAATTTCTGTAAATTCTACCTTTTGGAAGAACCCAAACTAATACATGTATACCTGGAGCTGAGTATTGGAATCTGAGTCCATCATTCTCTTTTGTTATGCTTCAGACATGCTGAGAAGACTTTGAACTGTTGTGTCTCTGGAGCTCATTTGTGTTCTTTACTACTTTGTCCAGAGATGTTAAGGGTAACCAGCCAATATCATGTTATGTTTAATTTTTCCAAAATATACAATGTATTATATGTAGAATGACCAAATTTGTCATGTCTTACACGTGGAGTTGAAGAGTCCAGTCACTGCTCAGATGTGAGATCGAAGGACACGAGGTCAAGACGATATGATCATGTGCCATGGACTGACACCCAATGTGATGGCACAGACCTGAAGACTAGAGCAAATCTGCAGTAGAAATTGGTGATGCGAAGGCAGGAGCGAGTCAGCGCCTACACTGGCAGACACGCTTCTGTGGCAAAGGCCAGAACATCTCCAGAAGAAGATACTGTAGCCGTCTTTGTTCTTCCTTCCTTTTCACATAGTTCTACCTGCCATTCTATTGATTGGGCCACCCACGTCTAGAGTAAATTTTTTTCCCTCATTTACTGGTTCATAATTCAGTCACTCACACCCCAAACTCCACCCAGCAGATTAGCTGGGCATGCCCTACTCCTTTCAAGTTGACAAAGTGCTTTAAAACCGTCACAGTTGGTAAATATTATGCCGAGACTCTGTAGAAATAGAGGTTCTAGTAATAAAGGAGATACAATCCTCAACTGAGACAAATGTGGCCAGAGGAACTATTAGAGGCTTAAGGAGATTAAAACATGTAAGAAGTAATTACTACATTTAGCTGTTGAGAAGCAAGATTGAGTAGTTTAATTAAGACTGGGTTTCTGCCAAGTGGGTGCAATGAAGGGACTAGCAAGGTAGTTTAGTGTATATACTACATACGAGGGAGCGATTTTAATGATGGACAATAAAGAACAGCTAATTAAGGAGGAAAGTGAACACATAAGACGCATGAGAAATAATAAAAAGTGTGCAAGACAAGTAACTAACCACAGCTCCCATGGGAATGAAGGCGTGCTTGAGCAGGGGTACATAAGGGTGGGGTTGCAGTCTAAGCCCAGTGATCATGATTGCTGGAGGGTGCTACTGTGGCTTTGATCTCAAAGGGTCATGTCTCCAGAGGCTTTGAGTTAGTGACTGGACCAGAAGGGCTCTACCTCCATCAGTGGATTAATTCAGTGATGACATAATAATTCAATGGGATGATTGTGGGGTGATAGAAACAGGAAGTGGGGCCTAGTTGAAAGGAGTGTGTCATGGGCAAGTGACATTGGGATCTATATCTATTTGCTGGTATATTCTCTGCCTCCATTTCCCTTTCTGCTTCCTGGCTACCACAAAGTGAACCGCTTTCACTGTATTACCCATCTACCAAGATGCTTATTCCGCCACAGGCCTAAAGCAATGGAGTTGACTGACCATGAACTGAAACCTCTGAAACCACGAGCCAAAGCAAAACTTTCTCTTTTCTAAGTTGTTTACCTTCGCTATCTTGTCCCAGTGACCAAAAGCTTTGTCTAACACAAATGCATTCCTTGGAATAAGAAGATCTGCAGTACCCTTTGGGAGCACACAGCTGGGGCAAGCTAGAAGACTGTTGGAGGAGAGGCCAGCAGGTGAACCCAGCTTTGCCCTTGCAGGTCCCTCATCTCCTTGAGCAGAAGTCACCTTCTTAGTGGAATTTTAGACTGGCCACTCTGTCTTAAAATTGGAAGTCCCAACTCCCTCCCCCAAATCCATACACACAGACTTTTATGTTCTTGGGTTTACTCTTTTCTTCATCTTAGAAATTATTATTCGGAATACTATGTTTTTACCTCTGTGGTTTTATTACCTGTCATCTCTCCTTGAATGTCATATCCTTAAAGCAGTAGTTTCCTTTTTTGTTTTAATGCTACAACACATACTCTTAGAACAATTTTAACACATCTTAGTCACTCAACATATATTTGGTTAATAAATAAAGAAGGAGGTTATTGGAAATATTGTCAGGATTAATGTTAAACTAAGCAAGAATCTTGTGGTTGCAACATAGGAAAGAATGACAGCAAATCATGTATCAATATCTTTAAAGAGTAGGGGAAGGTAGAAAATAATCCAAAGGTCTACAAATGCACCAGGAAGGGGTAAGCCTTCAAGCCAAGGATTTCAGAGGGGTGGGGTGGGGAAGACACTAATCTGAAGGCAGCTATAATCTATAATAAAGAGAGGGAGGGAGAGAGGGGGGAGAAAGAGAGAAAGAGGGAGAGAGGAGGAGGAGGAGGAGGAGAAGAAGAAGAAGAAGAAGAAGAAGAAGAAGAAGAAGAAGAAAAAGAAGAAGAAAAAGAAGAAAGGGAAGGAGGGAGGGAGGGGATGAAGGCAGTCAGGCAGGCACCATATCTCTATGGTCATGGGGAAGAGAGATTTCATTTGTTAAATGAATGAATCGAGGCAACAGAAGTGTGTGAAAGTGCTGAGTGAAGTTGAGCGTTATTGAATACTGAGTGGTGCTATATTAAGGATTCTTTGCACATATGCCAGGAAACGAGAATAAGACAAAGGGACATACTTGGCGCCAAGAAATGTTGGGCTGCTGAGCTAAATGGATGAGCTGAGGCACAAATAGTTAGATAGGCGTTGAGATTGGGAGCAAGTGTTTGGGGTCAGGAGACCATTTGGGAACTGTGTCTGCCAGCCATGGACATGTGGAAGGAGGTTCCTTTTATGCCAAGTGTGGCACAGAGTGAAGGCTCTTCCAAAAATATACTATACAGTTTTTAGAGTAAGTTGCAATGCATATCTTAGTAAGATAGAAACACATCTTATTAATGTGATTTTATTACATGACAGATTTAAACCATAACAGCTGCTTTAATGGCAGGAATAAGATCACTTCCAATTATGTTACCTGGCTTTCTGGTTCCCTAACCTGGATAATTTTGTTACCCCTATTTAATT
The DNA here is from genome assembly GCA_004027205.1 of Ctenodactylus gundi. NCBI lineage: Eukaryota > Metazoa > Chordata > Mammalia > Rodentia > Ctenodactylidae > Ctenodactylus > Ctenodactylus gundi. The sequence goes on along the minus strand of PVKB01004831.1, from coordinate 76,550 downwards.
TTTTAATAAAACATGAAAAATATTTTATGTTTATTGACATATTTAGCAAATAATAATAAGAAATATAACTGAAATTAATCTTTAGAATGCATATCATTTGAAAAACATGTTAGTGAATTAAAAATGAAAAATATCTAATCTGATATTGTTATTAAAATGAGGTGTATTCCCATGGGAATAAAAGCAAAAGTTATAGCTAAAAGGTTAATTGGTGGCTAATGTGGATAGAATTTTCATACTTTTATTTCACTCTGTAAGAATATTACTATCTTCTATTTGTAGAGCAATTTAAAAGCATGAAATCATTTGCCCTTTACAAAGGATTTAGAAAGAAAAATCAGGCTCAGTGTTGCTTGATTAATTGGTCACAGTTCTGATGGCCTTGGGTTCCTGTCTGCACTGCACGAGTTGTCAGATGCTCTGCCATTGCTTCTGAACATGCAGCAGCCATACTAGGTCATGTGTGCTAACGCTAGACCTAAATACACCACCTTGGATATTTTTGGATTAGGTAGCAGTGAAATCAATTAGTCATATAATTGGCTAATGTTAAGATGAGTCACAGGCAAGATCAGTTCTACAGGAGGTAACTGTTATGTATTTGAAAATGAAAATTCAAAGGCCTAGAAACTGGTTTTCTTGGTACTTCTCTGGAATGGTACTTAAGATTTTTTTCCTGAGTCTTAGTCTTTTCTGGAGGTGGAAAGACTGCTGCCATTTTACTTTCTCTCTCTTCTTATCTTTGGAGAGTTCTATATGCTCCAACCTGGGGTGGATCCCACAGAGATGCCCCGGTCCTGGGCACTTGGCTGGTGGCACCTGCAAGCAGGAGCTTTCAGCCTCTTGACAAGATGTCTCATCTTTCTTTCTTTTTGAGCGCAGAGAAAGTGGACAATAATAACATGCCTTCACCCTTGCATTTCTCTTTTCAGAACTGAATATTTTCCCCAATGCTGGAATATGCCAAAAATTGACATTTAGGGGCCCTGAAAGACAGTCTTCATGTTTGTTTACAACATTTTTACATAAGACTACTACATGTCATCAAGTAGCATAGGAAAGTTATATGTGCACAGTAGGTTAAAATGTGTTGTATTTTAGACTTTCCAGTTTTGTCAGGGAATAGTTTTAATTCTTCTGCAATGTAGATAGATAGGTTTTCTATTATTATTGTATAGATAACAGGTTCAATTAAATATAATATTTCAGCAATGAGAAAGTTTTTTCCCTGCTCTGCATCGGCTTGCAAAGTTATGCAATATTACCCTCCATGCTTTAAATTTCACAAACACCGTTCATCTCACAGAATTAAACTCTTTCCAGATGTGGATTTGATTAATAGAAGCTTACTAACTGTGGCTAATTACTGATAATGATAGTATCACAAGGCAACTTCCTCACCAAAGTCACCTTGGTCTTTTCAGGTGGCTAGAAAAGAAAGAATCCCTGCATGTACAGCTGTCCGAGCCCCTAATCAAAATGTAAACAGAGTAACAATAAACTTTGATTTGGGTGATAATTAATATAGGTGCCTAGCACTGACCTTTTTGTAAAAGATAAAGTGTCATTTAGAGATGTGTGAGAACTTCAGGCCTCCGGGCTCTGGTTTCACAATATGGGGAAAAGATTTGTATAGAGAGTGGATATTCTAGGATGGGCAGTGGCCCGTCCCCTTTTGTCCCCTTTAGGAGCTAAATTTCCATTTTAATTGTTTCTAAAGCCTAGAAATTGAGGAAGAGAACCAATGTGGTATGAATACTTTTGAAATAAATGTCTTTTTCTTTCCCACTAGTTTTGTACAGAGCTAAGACCTTTAGCATTGCACTGACTTTTCTCCGCAGCTCCCCTATTCCAAAGCAATGCACTTGCTTCTCAATCAGTGACATTAAAAATGTAGTTCCCTAAAAAAGAGAAATGGATAATCAGCAATAAGTCCAATGACGACTTGGAGATCTCACATTAACCTGGTAGAAGGGACAACAAAACAATGCTGACTTGAGTCAAGAAGATTTTTAAAGAAGTTGAATTAATATTCCCACACTGCCTTCTTTATAGACTTAAGCTTTTTGTGTTTTTGTTTGTTTGTTGAGGCAGGGTCTCGCTCTGTAGCCCAGGCTGGTCTTGAACTCACTATGGAACCCAGGCTGGCCTTGGTCTCACAGTAATCCTCTTGCCTTAGCCTCCTGAGTGCTGGGATTACAGGAGTGCGCCACCACGCCCGGCTTATGCGGTACTGGAAAATCAAACTTGAGTATTTAGCTCTTGACATAGCAGTTGCCAGGCAAACGCTTTAACCACTGAGCCATTCTTCCAGCCCCTTCATACTCCTTTTAGGCAATAGGCTGCTTCTCTGACTCAACAGAAATTCATGTATACATAAACGGAATGTTGGTCAAATTGTATTTTTAACCAAATAAACTTGAAAATTTTGGTCAGTCAACATTTCTTTGTTTGGGTCATCCCAATCACTTTGATAAGTCTTTATGAGATGTGAATACACGTTTAGGTTCTTTTGACACATTAATATGACCCGGGGCTGTAGTAAGTTGCTCGGAGGTACTGGCAGAGCAGGAACTCTGGGACAAATTGATGTTTAAAATAAAACAACCTACATAAATCCCATTCCAGCCAGTTCAGGATGATTTGTTTTCTTCTGTAAGGATATTATGAATATTGGCAATGGAAGATGATGGTAACATTTTCAAATAGAGTAATTTCATCTGAACATACGCCATAGTGTTCTTTACATTCATAAAATGTAGTCAGTTTGTTTCAGTACAGTTGTCTTTTGTTGTAAACTTGGGTACCAGGTTCTGGGAAAGCTGGGAAAAAAAGAATATTTGGGGTTTATCTGATCATCAATCAGTAATCTCTTAGCACTCGAAAGATGTGGGTTAAGGGGGGGGGGGTGTCAAGAGTAATATGTTATGAACTTGATTCTTTGTCAAATAAAGATTAGTAAGGCTGCTGATATTAATAAATCCTAATGTTTGCATTTATATAAAATTTGTGAACCAATTTTTCACAAATTTAATGTGTTATGTTGTAAAATTGTACATGTATGCAGTAGACAGAATGTAATTCATATGTTTCTAAGCTTCACCAGCTTAGAAACGTAACACACATGATATTTTTTTGGGGGGTAATGAGCTCAGGCCTTCCCACTGAGCTGCAACCCTGGCACATTTTTATTTTTGATTTTAATGCATGGCCTTCCCCAGGCTGTAGGTTGTTGGGCTCAAGCTTGATATCCTCTTGCCTCAGCCTCCCAGAATTCTGAGGTTATAGAACTGTGCCTCTAGGCTGAGGTATAATGATTGCTATTTGCTTCTGTAATGAGTAAGCACAATTTTTTCTTGTCCTTATTCTCTAAAAATGCAACACTGATGAGTGTTTGCTTCACAGAGGCATTGCAACTCTTGTAGAGATTATTTAAAGTATATGAAAGATATACATAGATTTTATGCTAATACTATGTGATTTTACACAAGGCCCTTGATTTTAGAACTGGTGGGGAGTCCTAGAACCACCTCCCAAGCCTCATTGTCAGGTACTGTATTTCCACTGGAGTATCAGTTGCTGAGGGCTTTGGGCAGGTTCCCAGAGAACCATCACGAAAGCTGTCCCTGCTGGGGTCTCTTGCTTTACTGCCATTGTCCACACACTTCTGCACAGAGAAATTCTCACTAAGGCTTTAAGGAGAGCATTCTTATTTGTTTTTCTTCATGAAATATGACCCAGGAATTTTTACTTCCCTGCAGCACAAAGGGGACTTGGCTATCACTCTAAATAAGACTCAGGCATAATGGATGCAAAATATAACAGAGAAACTTTGACCTCATGGTCTTGCCGTCAACCAGATAACAAAATAATGCATGAGTGGTAAGACTCCTACTGATGTCACTGGGATGGGAAGGACAGTCTAGCATGAGACGTGCTGCTGATTCCGGAAAAGAAACAAAGCTCATAACCACCTGCCCTGTGGGACAAGAAGAGATTGACTCTTTAGACAAGGGAAACTTTGAAGAAACAATGCAGACGGCATCTGTTTGCTTCAGTTGCAGCCTCATAAAACTGTTTTGTATTTGCTAAAATAACCTATCACTTTTCTAGTTCTTCTAAGATGGCCAGAATTCATTGAAAAAGAAAAGGGCGTATAAAAACATTCAGATCAGTCATCCACAGTGATGTTTCATCGTTTAAAACTCAGTCATTCATTCATTTACTCAGCTTCTCATTCATTTGTGCACTCAACAAACATCTTTTAAACCCTGGTCTGAGTTAGGAGTGGAGCAGAATGATTTGTTTCCAGGACTCCACGATCAGTCTGGAGGATCTTGCGCTTTCAAACCTTAAGAATCCAAGCAAGTGGTGTTTAAATCTATTCAAGGACAGGAAGAGGGAGCATGCGTTGGTTGACTGATCACATGAAATGGCATTTTAAGTGACTCTTGACTGCTTACAGGGGAGTTTGCTAAAATAGTCAATAATACTTCACAAGATAAGGACAACTAAAGAATGCCTGTGTATTGTCGATCTTACATATCTTTTCTTCTTTCAATAATTTGAATTGCTTAAAAAGTTTCCAAATAGAGGCCTGATTAAGGCTACTTTATTTTCTAGATAGCAAATGCTATTTTATGAAGAGTTAACTAGTTACATATTAGAAAATGTGTTTTTCTAATTGGTTAACTTCCTATTTAGGAGGTATTCTTCAAATGTAGAGCAGAGACTGTAGGGTAAAGTTGTCAGTTGAATTTGGGTCAAATGATTACACACCCACATTGCAGCCGAGCTAATGGAGCTGTATTAGCTTTGTGGTGGACTGGGCAGGAGTTCAGAAGAAAGCTGACAATTGAAGTCCATTTAGAAAAGTTTGGCAAGAGTTCCCATTGGTGATCCGCAGACTTTCGCATTCATGGGGCTCATCTGGGAATTTAGGTTAGGGTTAGGAGTTAGGTTTATAATATCAACTTACGAGTTCTTTCATAATGCTGGTGCTGCCAATCCCTGGATCAGACTTCCAGTAGGAAGGATAAAAGGTTTCCTGAATAGAAATCCTTCCCTGTTCCTTAGACATAAGAATTCTTAGAAGAATTTCAATTTATCAGTAGCTACTTTCTTTCGAGGAATTACCCTTCCTTTATTTCTATGAAGAAGTGAAGCATAGTAAGTCTTCAGAAGTAAATCACCCTTCCAAATCTGCCTTTGGTACTTAACATTTAACTTTAAAACTAAAGCCAGAAATCAACCACTTCTGTTGTCCAAGAGGATTGTACAGGTTTGAACACTGAAAGTCCTGTTCCCTGGGAGCCCCTCATCCCCAAGGAATGTAGGATGGTTTGCTATTTTTCACAAGGCTCATGCTACTTTGGCAGAATTGTCATGGACAGTTCAAAGTGTTATCATACTCTCTATGAAAGCATCATTAAAAAATTAAAATACCTTAGTTGCAAGTAATTTGTTTTATTATTTGGAGTATGAAATAAGAAAAATGTCTTGTATGACAATGTAACCTAAAACTTACTTGCTGAGACACGCTGTTAACCATGTGACTTTTCTTACTCTTGCAGTTCCTAAAAATCTTCAGCTAAGGAGAAAATATACAACATGCAAAGCAAATACAATATTTAATGTACAAAGCAAACTTTATTTTGACTCTAACCTATTTATTTTTGCTGTACTTTGCCTACCTCTGGCTTCTCACGTTGTTTTTTGATATAATATTACAATTATTCAAAATATTAATGGAACAGAGTATCTTCTTTTAAGTTATGAATGCAATCAATTTTGAGTCTTTAATTGTAATTTTTTCCATAAAATTCTTTTAATTTAGCCTAATATAATGGCACATCAACCAGTAATAGGTACATTAAATTGAATCATGATGCTCATATACACATTTTATGACACAATCAAATATCCTAATGCATTAATTCATATCAATCAGTTAATAAAATCAAATATGAAACATTTCCCTATTGCCACTTGCAGAACTTTTCTGCCTAGACATTGGAGATTTGGCTATTACTGTAGACTTTACTAAGTCGATTTGGTTAATGGGTAAATTAAGAAAATGCTTACGTTCTACTTTATTCTTCAGCTTTTTTCCATGTGAAACTATTCTCGCCAAATCATTAACACACTAGATGACACCAATATTGTCCCTAATCTAATAGAAAAGGAGGCTATGCCTCCATGGACTTGCCTTAATTCTTGTCTGTCACTGCCACGGTGTCAGGGAGTCAATACTTTTAGTGCACTACATGCTAACCCAGAGTCTTGAAAAAGTTAAAACTGAATGATCGAGATCAAGTTGTTTGATTAATTAACTAGTTAATATTTGGTGAAACTATGGTAGTCTCAAACTGCAGAGAATATTGTTAGAGATATCTACACCTGCCAAAATCTTACCTTATTTCAAATAGTCAAATGCTATTTAATAAGGTAAGACTAATATACCTGTAACAATTAAATGAAGTATTCATCTACAAAAAATTCTCTGTAAATTCAACAAGATTTTATGATTAATGTATTGCCTGCCTTTCCCCCCACTTTCCTTCTTTTTTGTTTTCTTTCCTTTATTTTATTCTTATTTTTGAAACATCTAATTTAGTAGTGAAGTGTGGGAGTCTTACCACCACACAAGGGTCAGAGGTGAAGATAGGTAGGTGAGCATGCGCGCTGGTGGGCCCCCTCTTCCCAAGAGTACCAGACCCAGCCGGGAGTCTGTCGAAGCAGAAACTTACTTTATTCAGGAAGCACAGAAGGTTATATAGGGTAGAGGGAGAACGTGGCAAGGAGGGGAGAGCAGGAGATTGGACGTGGTGTCTAAGTAAGCGGGTGTCAAGCCAATCAGAGAGATGTCCATGCAGGCAGGCACCGGGCACTCACAGCAGTAGTATTTGGATCATGCGTGGTCCACCAGGGCTGAAATGGCTTGACCCCATCATCTTCCTTGGTGAACACCCGTGGTGGCCGCCCCAGGGATTTCCGGTGGGAGCCATCTTAAATATCACCCCACAGTGAAGTGTGTTTCATGCAAAGTACATTGCACTCTTCTGTAGTCAGAGACATAGTTGGATGTATGAAGGGAAGAAGGTCATTCAAGGGAAGACAGTGGGAGCATATAATGATATTGAAGGAAGAGCTGACTAAATAAACTGCAGGAAGACCAAGGGTCCATCTTGTGTGTAAGATCGGGTACCTGAACGTCATCAAGACTCTCCCTCTTTTTCCTGTGTACCAGCTCTGTTGTGTCCTGCTGCTGGCCACCCTTCTCCATGTGGTAGGGAAAATGGCTGCTGATAGCTCCTGATTTCACATTTCACAGGTACCACACCTGATGCTACTGTCTTTCTTGATACAAGTGTAAAATATTACAGGAAGGAATGCATACTGCCCTAGTAAAGCAGGTAACTTCCTTAGCTGGCTTCTAGAATATGGCCAGCTGGCCTGAATAATATACAGCTGTAACAATACTCAGCAGAAATTCTGGAGTAGGAGGAAATGTTCCGTTCCTGGAACTAGATGATGGGCAGCAATCCATCATCTGCGTCTTCTCTTGTAAAAGTTCCAACACCTGAGAGGCCAACCGCTGGAGTTGAGAGACAGCACTGATAAGCCCCTAACTCGCTTGTTCTCCAAAACTAGCCTGTATCTTTTCTTTTGTTTTTCTACACAGGACTTTGACCTAGCCCTCATCTGTGCTGCTAGATGAATGTACCTGTGTAAACTGTCCCCTCCCTCAAATCGTCATCTCTTGTCTCCTACCTGTAATTGCGTAGGTTGTCACTTGCCTAGCTCCCGGGAGCTCTGTCATCCGAATAGGTAGATCTCTCTGGAGATCTGCACACGGAGGTCTCATCTGAGCCCTGCTCATTCTTCTAAGTGCCACTCTGGCTTACCTTCGGGTATGGCCTTTTTACAGCTACTGTTACTCAGAATGCCCTCGTCTCTACTGTCCAAAGGAACTACTTCTGCAGGTGAGGCTTTTTTAAAATTCTGATCCTTCCCAGAATGAAAAGTATTTTATATACAAAAAATAAATTAACTGGATATGAAAGCATAGAAGATTCCTTGTACACTAAACTTCGAAAACCAAGATGGTGTCTTCCAATTCCCCTCCCAGGCCTTTCAGTATGTCCCGGGTTTGTGGCTATGTCACTCAGCAGGCATCTCTTCCCTGCATGTGGATGACCGCAGCTCAGCTAGAGCAGAACATGTGCTGTCACTCGGGCCTTTCCGTAATCTCCGCCCCCAAAATCTAGCCAAAGGACTGGTGAAGGATTGTGCGTGTGGAAGCGATTAGCACATACACATTAATGATTGCAAGGACATTTTAAAACGAGCCATTTTTCCTTTTCTCAATAAAGATAATCTTTGTGGACTGAAATCAGGAATTCTGATTTTTGCTTTCTGGGTATTATGTTGCCATAAAAATATTGAAGTGTAGCAAATGATTTGCTTATTTATCATTTCTAATGGAATTATTGGAAGTGGCTTAGAAACAATTTTCTGCTTTTATTTAGCACAGAAAAAAATCTATTTCTATAGCTTCCTTTTTATGCAGATGAGAGCGTTTCCTCTTTTTGTAGACTTGATTATGGAGGGATATCATTGATCATGTCCTCAGGGTAATAAATAATTACTCTACTAACGTATTGCTCTGAAAGAAACTGACATGAAGTAGTTTCAAATTAACCACTGCTAATTGCATGCATTGTTTCGTACTTATTACTGCAATCTGATTAACATGCTACTGAATGAAACTGGCAGGAAAGGTCCTTTTTACTCTATTTTAACTTGTTTTAGTTAAAAACTTGGTTAAGTGTTGAATGTACACTCACCTAGCAATTTAGAAATTAAGAGTTCAGTGAAATGTGTCCACCTGCCAGCTTGACCACTGCCAGAATTTTTATTTTTATGAATTTATATGTGGGAAATGAAAGGCTTTGTTTTAGATGTCTAACAGAAAGAAACACCCTTTATTGTTTTTATAATATATTCCAGATTAAAAAGCCACAAAATTCTGATGTGATAAATTTCTTCAATAAAATGTTTTACACAAGAAAAGGTACCAAGTTAAAATTTATACTGAAGTTTGCCTGTAGAAATAAAAACATAATCAGGTAAATTTGGCCTTGTTACTAAATTTGCCCCCAAATATATATAAACTATAAAACAGAATTTTAAAAACACTATATGTTTGCTATTATAAGTATTATTCCTAGATATCTTTACAAAATGTTAGAATGATATAAAGAATAAATACAATTTTATGCTTATAAATATGGTTAGTTAATTAGCCCCAGGAACATTTTTTTGCAACTATCAAGTTTCTGTGTCCTAGTGGTCAAATGCAAATGATTTGTGGACAACGCTATATTTCAATAAAAGCTTCAAATCTATATTTTTGGTATCTTTTTATGACAAACACTTAAATGACACTTCGGGCACCTGAAGTAGATGTTGTTCTATGTGCTTTACAGTGAATATCTCGTTTAATCTTAAATGTAACTCCATGGCATAGTCACCTGAGGTACAGAGAGGTTAAGTAACCGTCTCAAGGTGGCAGCGTTAATACGTGACCAAGCTAGACATCAAACCCTGGAGTGTAACTCCAGAAGCTGTGCTTTTCTCAAGGACAACTGCATGCCGTCTCCCTGTGTGTCCCTCCTGGAACCTATGAACTTCAGGTCAGTAGGTAAAGTGAAATGCATTTTTAGTAAGGACAATATTGAAACTGATTCTTAGGTTGTTGTAACTTCAAAAACTGTTGGCCTGTGGTCTAATTTATAGCTAACCTTGTAGACAACTTAGCTGTGTATGCATTCCTAGTCTTTCCTCAAATCCAGGGCCTGTCCTCCATCCTGCGAGCCAGCATTAACTCAGCGCTCAACTCCAGAAGTTAATCTCTTGTCAGGGTTATATCACAGCCTCGTCTTATTGGCTTGCACTGCATGCATGCCTTTCAGCTCAGAGTCTGATGGTCTCACACGGTAGCACGAGCCACAGTTGAACTGTTCACACCATGGAAACCAGTAAATGCCTCTTCCTTCATTCCTTACCCAATACTCTGGAGATTTGTTCTAATTCTACAACACTGCCTATGGTGTACTAACATTAAAATCTCAGCATAGAAATATTTCCAACCACAAGTTTGCATATAAGTTTATTTCCTACTCCCACACAGTCTCATGAGTTCAACATTCATGGGTTCAAACCCTTCCTGGGTCCCAAAGAAGAAGCCAAAATGGCAGCCGGTCAGGAATCAGGCAGCAGTGGCAATACACAGCACATGTGCTTTCCCTTACAATTCTGCATTTATGGCAGACATTACTAATCAGTCATGACATGACGGAGCCTGGCTCCAGCCCCAGAATCCTCATCGCCATAGTGCCTAGAGTCTAGACAGCTACTGCCAACATTCAGATATGCTACATGAGGTAAAATGATTACTTTCTCTCTTGGAATCAGAAATTAAACTCTCTTCCAGTCATATTCTCACTCTTTATAATTCTTCCCTAAGTTCTACGAAGACTTTTAAAAATTTTGACTACCAAGGGAAACTTGTTGTCCTAAAAAATTTAATATTTGATGCCTAAAACTTGCTGCTACTCTGGCTGTAAAGTGTTTTGACATTCATGATTTTACCAAAGACTTCATGCTTGTGGATAGACATTTATCCATGATTAAGTATACATGTTTGGTGTTAATACTTCCTGATCAATGGAAGTGAAAAAACTCATTGTTCATGGACATCAACATGATGGTCATTTTTATAATTTGGTGAACAAAATGAAGTTTATCTTGCCACAAGTGGTAAAATCTCACCATGGAACCATTCTACGAAGACAGAATGGTCTATGACAAGAGTTAAATATTATTCATTTATTTCTTCATACAAATGCAAAGCTCAAGCTCTTCGAAACAACTCCCTTAAGTTTTTGCGGTTTGGAAGAGAGATTGACAGGGATCTATGCAGACACATCACTTTTAGATTTCGAGGTCTGTGTGGAAGTGGTTATTAACCTAGCAATGCTGTGAATCTATAATTGATATGATCCTGTGGCCTTATGGGGCATGAATAAATTCCTCTACAAGCTACTTATATGATAAAGATCAGTCGTGATCTCAAGAAGTTACCGTCAGCCATGTGGAGACAGCACTTGTGAAGTTCTTGGATATCATGAAAGAATGTAAGAGCAACATGAGCATGGGTCTGCAGCAACTTCATCTGAGAAAAAGAAGAGGAGGCCTGAGGTGTTTGAAGAAGGTTGTTATGGGCAAAATGATGAAGTCAGAGTGAGAATCCGTTGGTGAGAAGTGAGCGCACAGGGTGTATGAGAAGGCCAGCACAAGCCACAGCTCGGAGGAAGAGCGTGCCTCAGTCAGGGAACAAACACATTGAAACATGTGTTCTGCAATCAGAAGTTATGGTTATAAAGTCATCTCAGTCCATGATGCCATTACATTTTCACTTTATGTTTTGCAGGTAGAAATTTAGTCATCTGTGTATGAACTTCAGCTACACAGATTAAGCTTCATATGTTATAGGAGGTGGAAAACCAGAACAAAGCACAACATTGAGATTTAGAAAGTATGAATTTAAGATGTAAACTCGAAGGCTTCCACCTACTAATGGATGTGTTGTTTACTTATTTATTCATTTATTTGTAGTACTGGGGATTGAACCTAGGGCTAGAGGCTTCACACTGAGCTATATCCCACAACTTTTTCATTTTTATTTTGAGATGAGTCTTGCAGGTTGTCCATGCTGAACTTGAACTTGCAATCCTCCTTCCTCAGGCTCCCAAAATGCAAGGAGTAGCGGAGTCTGCCAAGGAGTCCAACTACTACTCTAGGAGTTTTATTTGTTACTTAACCTTGCTGATGTTTTTGTCATGATAATAATACATAGTGGTTAAGGCTGGGGAGGAGAAATAGTCACGTTTATTCTTTTCATTTATGTTAAAAGTCTCCCCCCCCCCCTCTTTTAAAAACCTCTAAATGAGTTTTTGGATCTGGCTGCTGGTGGGAGTAACAACCTAGAATCAGCTGAAAACAGGAGCGGTCCACTAGAGGGCCACGGAAACCAATGTGTCTAAGTATCTACTGGGAGACTGCAGCACATACCCAGCAAGATGTTTAAACAGTTGATTCTGCTGGCTGCTCAGGCAGGTTTTAACTATGTCATGAAAACTGGCCTGGGGGTGCAGCCTGAGATGACTCCAACCCTGCTTTTTGCACAGCCAGAAATTTCTTTTCTGTTACAAATTCCTACTCCTGTGAGGTTTTCATGGTTTTGGTGTCTGAATTCATGAGTAGGCTGGCCTAAAGGTGGAGGAGAGAAAAAGACCCCCCAATAAAGGTCAGCCGGTTAGGATTCTCCATTTCTTTTTCAGTGGGGGAAGAATACAGCTGGGACCAGTGATTTTGATTAGAAAACATTATTAGTTGCATTGTGTGTACATGTTTGTGTGTGCATTTTTGTACTTTCAAATTTAAATGGCGCAATGAAGACAGCCTCTGCAGCATCACCTAGAAGACTTGGTTAGTTATTTTGCGAAGCTTGGATAGTGACACTTCTGCAAAATGCACAAGCACAGGGGCAAACACAGAGATGTGTGAATTCAGGAAAGCAGCCAAAAGCGCATCAGAGCCGAGGAATGTCACAGTAAAATGAAGGAAGCTTGTAGACACCTATCAGTATTTTTAGGCAGAGAATATTCTAACATATTGCCAGTGGGTGCTGCCTGAGCGTTCATTTCCCTACGCTTCACAATCAGCTGATGTTAAAGGTGATTTGAGAACAATGAAAAATGACAGCTTTATTAACCTAGAGGGTGTAATGAGAGAGAGAGAGAGAGAGAGAGAGAGAGAGAGAGAGAGAGAGAGAGAGAGAAAGGGAGGAAGAGAGGAGAGAGAGAGAGAGAGAGAGAGAGAGAGAGAGAGAGAGAGCACGCGGGTGCAGGCACCCACAAAGTGTGATTGCTGCATGCAGACTACACTTTTGTTGTGAGTCTTGCACAGACGAGGGAGCCCTCTACTGATTAGAAACTGTACTGGATGTAAACTGTAAAAAGTTACTCTTAGTGCATTGCTTATGTATGTTCCAAAAGCCAGCTGTTTCTCTCATTTCTTTTTCAAATCATGAGAGAAAATGCTGGGCTCTTTTTTAAAGGAACTGGAGATGTCAGTAATCATCTGCATACAAGTACGTGTAATTCTTTCTAGTTAGGGTAAAATCCTACATTAAAAAAATCTTATATGCATCTACTCTTTAGCCCTTTAATACAAGGGTGATTTTATTTTATCACAAATCACAAGTGTTCCCATGACTGTAATGAAGAATGTGAGGCAGAAATAGTAGCACTTACCTACTACTGTGCTTTCCCTAACATTGTTTTCCCCAGGAGTATATATATTAATATACATGTTATTTATTTTACACATTGTTTCCCTAACAGAAAAATATACAATGTAATGTATGAGAATCTGAATGGCTTTTTCTGCCCAGCTGTCAGTGGTCTACAATTGTGTGTGTGTGTCACTATTCTGCTCCGCCTCGTGTATGTGAAGACCTACCTGTGAGCAAATAAAATCCTCAGTTGTTTTTGTATTCATGTAGTCGATTTGCCACTCCATATATTTAAAAATAGGAATAGTCCAGAGATTCAAAGATGTAGACCTGTAGGAGAAAGTAAACGGCAACCAGACACGTTCTCAGTTATTTTTGACACCCTCGCTTAGCCCTGTTCTGGAATTGTTTTTCTTCTTTGCCCCAAGCGTGTTGAAGGATCGTTTCTTTATTACGAAGGCTAATCAATGTGGCTTTTAACAAAATAGTATCTTTTAGAAATTAGCTAAAAATTTCACAAGCTTTTCATTTAGGAAAGGCTTTATGAAATCAATATTTTTCTTAGAAGTAATCTCTCAGTTTGAGTCTGATTCTGCCATGTGACCTTGACCCCTAACCCTAGTTGAGGGCGCCAAGTGTCAATAAAGAGCTGTATCTGAATAGAATATTTCACGATAATGGGATAGCATGTGTGAGAGAGGTACAAGCTCAGTATCCGGCCCTTCACCACCAGCACTGGTTTTTCTTTCGTGCTGGTGCCCCTGCCTCTCACATAGATCTGACATTTCTTCTGCGGTTCCTAAATTAAGGAAGAGCCTTTCTCTGTGTTAAATTGAGAACAAAATATGAAAACATGAAACATGTAACCTATGATGATTACTTAACCTTGCTAATAACAGCGCCTGTTTACGGAAGGACTACCACGTGCCGATCTCTTTTCAGAACAATAACCCAACCCACCATAATTGTCTGTAACTGTCAGTATCCCGGCTTGTTAGTTTGCAAATAACACAACCTCCTCAGAGCAAGGAAGAAGTGGGGCGATGTGGGTGCCTGCCTCAGGGAACCCGAAGGTGGAGGGTTGGCCCTGAGAGCTTCTCCATGGTTTCATTTAGTTTTTGCTATGATGATCTTACAGGCTTATTGCAATTAAGAACACAATCTCAACCACAGTCTTTACTTCCCAATAGTAAACTACAATGGATATAGATAGCTAAATTGGATCGCTGATTTTAATTTTCCAGAGATAAAATCATCCTTTGCCTGAGATTTTCCTCACGTTTTCTTCACACACATTTGAGTAAAAGCAAATACCGCGTAGATAATTTTCACTAGTGCACCACACAGCTTATAACACGTTCAAGCTTAAGTGTGGGCTGTGAGGTATTATAACAAATGGCGCAGAGCTTCACATTTAATTTTTATTTCTGTCACTCGCCTATGATTGCTCGGCTGAGATCCGGCAGTGAGTTCCGGCATCCCCAGCCCCTTCCCTGTGTGCCGCTGAGTAGGGAGATGGCCACATGAGCAAGGCCAGCAGAGTTCTGGTAGCAGGTTCTTCCTGGCTGGAGCGCATCTCCCTTACTCTCTGAACATGAATGACCCCTGGTGGCCTAACTGCCCCCGTTCCTGAATGTGCCTTTCATTCTAGCTTGTCTGCTGGGGGCTCGTGCATTCTTCAACTCTGCATGGGAATCTGAACATTAAACTGACCAATGATCATTAAGGCTCTGGAGTGACTACGTACAGTCAGAACTCAGAACTGGCATTAGAACAGTAGGTGGTGGGGGTGAGGAACAATTCTAGATAGAGGATTCAGTATGATCTCTCTACAATCCTGAAGTCCTTAAGAAACAGGGGTCCATGATGGTGGGTTGGGGTCAAGGGGTGTGTATTTCATTCATGGCAAATAATATAATTAGACCATTCTACAACTTAGATATATCTAAAACAAAACCCATTGGACAATTCATTGGGGGATGGAGCATGTTCACAAGAACCACACAAACAGCATCCTCTAGAGCACCATCCCAAACTGGGTGCTTGTGCCTGGTGCCCTTGGAACAGTGCGTTTTGCGGCCTGACTTGGCAAACAGCATAGGAAAGCACAGCAGATCATTCCGGATCGGTGCCCTCTGCTTAGTGATCAGGAATGTATACATAAAATTTGGGCACAGACATAAAATTTGTACAGGCAGAGGGGATTTAATCAAGCCTGAAAAAGAAATGATTCCATGTTACTTTTTGGAAGGAATCATTTAGTATGCTACATTTCCAAGGAGTTAATTTAACTGTCTGGGGAAAAATTCCATGAAATATTATGTTCACCTACACTCACCAAAGGAAAAGAAATATTTTAATTTAGAAACTGTTCATTCCTCTTCATGTACAGCCACTAGATGAGCAAACTGGTTCTTTTACATGGTACAGTCACCAGCCCTCCCTTCCCCACAAAGTTCCCTAAAAACCGGCAGTTACTTTATACATTTCCAAAACACTCTGTTCTGTGTTAGTATTGCTTTCTCTTTGTTCTTCATAATGCCATGGTTTTTGCAATGTTTTTCAAGATGTAAAACTGTTACAACCTCAGAGTTGACTTCCCTGAAAGTGTACTGTCTCAGGGGTTCATCGGACAGAAAACACAGTTCTGGTTCAAGAGCGCCGAGCACGGGGACAAAGGCGTCCTGCCAGGCTGAGGCATTCTGCTGAGTGTGTCATTCTCTAGTCACCTCTCTGTGTAGGGATGAAATAACACATTTTTATCAGGGAGCCGATTTGGTCTCGCTAAGATCAGCTGCGATACCCAACAGGCTGCTTCTGAAAAACTCTGAGGCCTCTACCAGGCTGCAGAGGCCCAATTTCATTTCCTGGACATTGGTTCTCTTGAAAACCTGACGCTCCTTGAAATTTAAATGCATAAAAAAAAATAAAGATACGCAGTGACAACATATAAAAGCGGTCTTACAATAGGGTTGTTTTCGGGTAATCTTTAAACTTTATGTCACTCAGTTCCTGGAAAGTCAGAACCGTTCCATAGTGGCTGCCGTCATTGTCAGGAGTCTTCTAGCGTTTGTATTCAAGTCAGGTTTTGTCAACTACTGGTAAATCACACACGCAGACTTTAATAAATACATTGGATAATCTAGGTGCAAGCACAGATATTTGTCGTGGTATGAAAAAAATGGAAATTCAAAGTTAGCACTTACTTTTCTACGTGGTTGAAGGACTTGGTACGGATATGCTGACTTGCACATCCATGTAGCTCAAGTGTGTCGGTAGTCAGAGTCCCCTGAGAAGACTGAGGTTCAGCCTCCCACAATTTGGGGTCAGGAACCTGAATTTAATTCCAATTCTGCTGTTTAATAGCAATGTGCTTCCAAGTGATTTGCAACAGCCACACGAGCCAGACTCTCCTGGTTCCTGAACAGTGCTTCTTTGCCAGGAACTCCACAACGCCATGGCACATGCGGAGAGTAGAACAAGGCTTAGGAGACAGGATTTAGTGTCAAAGTGTTTAGTGTTGCGGGTCCCATTTTGTTCTTAGCACTATGTTCCATCTTGTTTTTAGGTGGCTTTGGATAAGCTCTCAAGCCTCTAAAATTCAGATCCTTCCTATGGACACTAACAAGTATAATTGTATTAATCTCAAAGTTGGCTGTGAAGAGGAGTTCTAGATGAAATGCTCATAGCAAGCATTTGTATTTAGTATAAGCTTCAAACAATTATTTGTTCTAATTATTATATTTAATATTGTTATGACTTACTTTGCTCATCTCTAAAATTGAAATTGTTGTTTCATCCTTATCCATGTGAGAGGTTTTTGAGTGTCAAATGAGACAATGTGGCACATAAAACCACACATACAAGAAACATATTTGGAGGTGTTACTCAGTGGTTAAAACACTTGTCTTGTGTGTGTAACCCCCATGGTTCAATTCCCCAGCAGCGCATAAAACTTAGCCAGGTGTGGTGGTACACACATGTGACTCCAGAACTTAAAGGCCGAGGCAGGAAAATTACCATGACTGAGTCCTGAAGCAGCCTGGAGTACAGACCGAGACTGTCTCAGAAAAGAAAGAAAGAAAAGAAGGAAAGAAAGAAAGAATGAATGAATGAAAGAAAGAAAGAAAGAAAGAAAGAAAAGAAAAAAGAAAGAACACTTGAAAAGTGGTGCTATATCTTAAAGTTTAGAAAATGTCTTGCTGGAAGGTATGTTAGTCATAAGGTTCTCTTATATCTACTATAATAATAGTATAAAAGCAAACCTGGGACAGTAATTACCAACCTATTGTTATCTGTCAATAACAAAACTAAGTCATCATGTACTAGTTGATTAAGTGAAACTTATTGATATTATGTAGATGAAAAGGCTGTCAAATTTACCTTTTTCATGAAAAAAAGGACACTGTATTTTTTCATATTATTATTACTCTGTGGATAGGAGGGCTTTAATTTCTGAGTATCTCAATTCTCATAGAATTACCTAAAATTTTTTAAAAATGTGAACAACTATAAGCCCAGTAATAAATATTCCTTCAGAAATATATACCTGCAGGTGAAACTTTTTTTCAAAGAGAAGTTTACATTTTCTTTCTGTTTTCCTAAGAATGTTTTCAGATTTTTATTCTTAACTTTGTACCTTAACATCAGGTTACTTAAAGTTTTTGTAGCATTTTATTTAAAGTTCTTGAATAGTTTGGAGTGGTTTTTTTCAAATAATTTTTGCAGTTACTATGTAAATGCAGCTTGTATTATTACAAACTATTAGCACTCTTAATTCAGATGCAAAATAACACATGTAACATTTTAATAAATGTTCGTACTATTTTATTGGAGTTATCTGAAAATATTTAGTGCAAGTTAATTGCAATGATATTGTTTCATGCTGGTCAAGAATCCTATCCAGATTGGAAGATTCAAAGAAGTGGCCAATTCACTGAAAAAGACACACAAATAAAGTGGACGTGAGTGACAGATTGTAAATTAGCATCCTCTTATCTCTTTTATGATACGTAAGTGGCCATAAGTGGAAATATTTTCTCAGGACCTTTATTCGGGTCTACTCTCTTTTGATACCATTCACTGAATGTTGCATCCAATCCTTTCACTTTGAATTCTGCTCTTATTTTCAATGACTTTCTACATTTTAATAGTTCTCTTGAGTTTCATACCTATAGTGGCAAATGTCCACTGAAAATTGCTCCAGCGTGGCCTGTTGAACCATAGTTGAATTGCCTTTCCCACATATCTGCACATCTTTTCCCTTTGAATTTCTCGTGTTATTGGACATCAGTGATCTACTGATTCCTTTAAAGTAGAAATCTAAGATACTTCATCAAATTTTAAAAACATGATCAACTTTATACAGCAGTGCCCACATCCCAGCATTTTTCGGTACTGTCTACTCATGCCTGGAATCGTCTTTTATTCTGACTTCTCATTCTGATACTGAATTTTTCACTGCACTGTTTTCTCTGTCTCTACTCCCACATTCCAACTTTTGTCAAAGTCAAGATCATAAATTATTTAAATATTCATGCTGCATACCTAAAAACCTCCCATGGGCCTGTATCTTCCATTATATCAAAAGATTTATATGCCATAGATTTAAGAATCAATTCTTACTCTATGTATATAGATGTTGGTTTAGATCTGTCCCCATACATATTTTTGTTTTCTATGCAACAAATTTAATATGGTATTTTCTTCTCTTAAGTTAATAAATCTTCACAGGATCTCCAAGATGCTAACCAAACATTCCTGTGAACCTATTCATGGCATTTTTCTCCATTTCCCTGTGCAGTTTCACAGTGTTACAGACTCTGTGTTGTTGCATGTGTGTGTTCATATTTGTAGTTGTTTTCTAACGAATTTGTGTCTGCTGCTAAGTTGACTGGAAACCTACTGATGAATTGTCTCATTTATGTCTTTGAAGTTCTGGACTTAACTAATCAAAAACTAATTGCTCAATATCTTTCTCAAAAGAAATGAATGAATGAATGAATGAATGAATGAATGGAAGATAAAATAGGTTCTCCACCAGGACTAGAAGATGGAACTTCTACGGTTCACTGTGTCTATACTTTGCATGAAAACCTTTAGAATAATGATAGCATAGAATTAAATAAAAACATTCTCATTCATAATGAATATTTCCCTACGAATTGCTTTTCCATGTGGTCATGATTACCTTTAGCACTAGTCAAATGTGCTTTGAATTGGAACCAGTCAAACACAGTCAGACTCATTGTTTTTGAATTTGGCACAAATAGAGTTTAAACTTTCTCCTTGGGATAACATTTCACATCCAGATATTATGATTTCTGGGAATAAAATTTCTTACATCATTCAGGGCTGATTCTCTCCCATATAAATCTCGGAGCTAGAGAGAACACTGGGCTCCAACATAGAATGAGTGGAAGATTATGCAGGAATGGTGATGATGATGACATGGGTGTGTGTGTTGTGTGCACACTTGTGTGTGTGGCACACACGTTCTCATGGATCCACTGCCCACACCAACAGGGCTGCTTACAAGCATCACATAGAGCACCCTTTCTGGACAGAACAGCATCCCATCATTCCTGCATTAAAGTTATGGAAAGTTAGCACTTGTGCACATTGATAGAGGGTGTGATGAGCGAGTTTGGGTTATTGTTACTTAGTTAAATCTCACAAATTTCTATCCCACATTATTCAATTCAAGCATAAAACTGTTGATCCTGGTACTTGACAATAAAATTATGTGTATACCACAGAGACGGAGACATGGTATACACAGGCTTTGCAAACTGGATCCTCAATTTTAACACTTGTCAGAAATCTTAGCGCTTACCTCATCTATATTGCTATTTAAACAAGGCATGTATGTCTGTGTCCATGGACCAAGAGTGTTACTTGACCCAGAAAACTATTCCTCCAGGGAAGCCTAGGTGGTATCTGCCAAAGGATGCTTGGATACATTGTTGTGACAAGACTTATTTCTTCTCTTGGGCAAGATTTGAAGCCAGAGCCTTGAACATTTATACTGGTCAGTGGTTCCCAGGCACATTTTTGGAAGAGACACAGCAAATCATCCTCAACTTCAGCCTATTTTTATTTGGCTAATTTCCCTGAACATATTAAAATTCTTCTGCATGTTGCATGGCCTCTTCACTCTCCAGATATTTCATCTCAGACCACAGAATCCTGTGCCTATGCGTGGTGAAAAAACTGGAGTGCCTTGCCAGGGTGCTTGGCTTTATTGGTTTATTTTAGTGTACTTGATGCAGAAACTATAAACTAGACTCAGTGCTAGAGGTGAAAGGCATTGTGTTGTAGGTATTTCTCAAACAAAATAAAAACCTCAGACATGAGGCTCAGACATGACTTTTTAAAAATCTAGTGGCTGTTGTAACAGCTATGAGTTCAACTATCGAATACAAATAACAGTACATTTAAGAATGATTTTTAAAAATGAAGGGTTTTCTTTTCTTGCAAGACCTGATATCTAGAAGTAGATAATCTAGACCAACCCCCAGGACCCCAGGATATCTTTCCACTCTGTTGTTTTCCCATGCTGGCTTTTGTCTCCAGATTTTTAGATCATGGTCACAGCTTAGATTCTGCCCTCCCTGGCTCCCAGCTGTTGTTCCAGGCATGAAGATTAGGAAACAAGGGGGGAAATTTTTTTTCCCCAAACTAACTTTGTCTTTTTAATTAGGAAGAGGCAGTTTTCCTGGAGACATCTGTCAATTATCTCATTGGCCTAAGTTGTGGCACCTTGCCATCCCTGGATTGAAAACATGCTGAAAAATTCAGGAATTTTCACTCTTAAACAAATTTCAAGATCTGTCAATAGGGAAGACTGGAGTGAGGGCCTATGGAATGGCGCTTAACACTGATTCTGCCAGCTACACAGTATTCCAGGTGCCAGTGTCCTCCACGTGACCCTTGAGAGCTCCCCAGGCTTCTTCCCCGTGCCCTCTGCTCCCGAGGCAGGCTCCCTGTGGCTCTGCTGGAAGGACAGGGGTGAGGGTGTAGCTCAGTGGTAGAGCCAGCTGCTGAGCAGGGGTGAGGTCCAGGTTCAGACAACAGCGCTGCAAAACAGAACAGAAAACAGCAGTCAGCAGGCTGCATGCTTTCTTACCTCAGCTCCCTTAGAAATGATCATGAGTTTGAGATTTTGACAACATGCCATCTACTGAAAGAGTGTTGCAAGGAGAAATGAATAAGGACGAGCAAGAGGCAGAAAGAAACTAGGAAGCAACTCCAAAAACAAAGCGTGGTTACCAGGCGTGGTGGCTCAGGCCTGTAGTCCTGGCACGGCTTTGAGCCCAGGCTTAGCGAGACTTTGTCTCAAAAAAAAAAAAAAAAAAAAAAAAAAAAAATCGAGAAGGCTCTGGGTGAAAAGTAGCTTTAATGATTCTCTGGGGGAGCTTTGGAGTGTCACTTGTGACACAAGAGCTTGCAACCTGAGGCAGGAGCGCAGGGTTTTCTTAGAATCCCACCCTCCACATTCTTGGTCCACTAACCCTGGGGTGGGGAGAGCGTACAACTCCCTGGCAAAGGTGGCTTTAGTTTCAGTCACCTAAGGGGGAGAGTGCAGGTAAAAGCCTTTGGCCGAAGGCCTGTGCACGGTAGCTAGGGAATATGCATACCGCTCTCATTGCCAACAGGGATTTCAGGACTCTGGGCTGCAAACTGACAGCTCTTATCTGTCCTTTCAGGCTTGCATTGGCTTTAGCTGGTAGAAAGCTGAAGGGGGAGATCTGAGGAGCAAAAGGGCATGAGGTGGAGGTGTGTCCCCAGGTCCCCTGCTGGGGCTCTGCCTTAGAGCTCTCACACAAAGGAGGAAAGGACAGGCCAAGGGTTCTGAAGCAAGTAGACTTCATCTAGGAAAGACAGGAGCCAGCTAGAAGTAAGCTGACTGATCAAAGATTATCAAAGAGTGAATCAGGATCTTTCATAGAATATGCAATTAACTTTGAATTTCTCTACTTACAGTTATTTGATACCAAAAAACAACCAAAGCCAGTCTGTTTCGATATTTTTCTTTTGAAATTATTGATTTTTTAAAAATCTGATTAAAATGTTTCCCTAACTTGTAAGAAATTGCACATAAAATATTCAAAAATATGGCATTCAGAAAGACATGAAAATATTTGCCTAACTTAGGATAGCATTTGCATAGAAATAATAACAAAATAATTTCTACTGAGACCTCTCTCTGGACAGTGCATATCAGTCTTGATTAAAGAGAATTTAGTAAAAAATAGCAGTATATCACATTTTAAATTTCTTTCACAATATTTAACTGTTGAAAAAATTTAAAGCAGAATTTTAATTCTCTGGACTGTTAATGCTGTAATAAGAGACAAAGTTGCTACATAGAAGATACTGACTCATGTGCTACATTTATAGCATGTTGCAATAAATCTTGTAATGATAACTTTGTCAAATATGAGCCATTATAATGATTAAGCACAATTTGTAAAATTCATGATTAATTTACAAACATAAAGAATGCTTTAAAGTGCCATTAAAAATTCCAGGTGCTACTTTGTCAGCAAAATGAAATTTCTGTTAGTGGAAATTAATTAAAGTGAACCACCAAAGAGCTACAATGTCCCAAGAAAGTGGTTAATCTGTCAGTTCTGCAAGTAGAAACCAAATTATGTGCAAATATCAATTATAACAACATAATTGGTGATACTACTGAAATGACAGTAAAAATAAATTTATCAAAAATGCATACTACTTTATGAATTATTTATCTCTACATTTCTTACTTTTTGAGCATACTAGGCCTATAACACTCAGAAAAGACCATTATAATTGAGGTATATTGATAATTTGGTGATTTGTAGTCACATAAAAAACATAGCTATACTTATATGTGCATTGATCTTATTGTTGTTAAGATACACTTATCAATCTATGAGGACAGTTGTCTTTGCATATGACTTCGATGTTTAGTCATAATTTTAAATGTTAGGTGTGTGTGATGTCACCCTCCTCGTGTTCCTTTGGCCTGATGAAGGAACCTACCTACTTCCTGCCATTTCTTGATTCCAGACAATTTATGAATACTTGATCTCTTCTAGTTCCCTTTGTGGTGTCAGCCATGTCAATAAACTCTGTATTCAGTCAACAATAATTTAAGGTTTTGGTTTAAGATTATTAGGCAGTCAAGTTTTTTTCCCAACTGTTTGAAAAACAGGACGACCATATGGGTTCAGAGCAAACACTTTGAAATCAATCCTGGGTTTAATGTCTGATCTTATCAATTATTGTCTAAGTATCAATAGATGTAGACAATTCACTTAGCTTCCTTTGTCTTCAGTTTTAAAATCAAGAGGATTTCACTAGTTCACTGAGTTGTTGTGAAAGACAATAATCTTAGCTTGGCAAATAAAATCACAGGGCAGCCGTTATGTTCATGTCAACATGCATGCACGATGAGACAGTGTACAAACTGGACTGGTCACACCAGTATTTGAGATGGGACCTCAGCTGTTCATGCATTCTAGAGAAGACACAAAACCATGCTTTTTCAATGCTAGAAGAGACATCCGCATTCCTGGTTGTTGGGACATTTAAGTAGCATTATTAGAGAAACACCCATCGATTCCCTGACTGAAGCAGGGGCTGCGATGCAATAGCTGCATGGTTGTGAAGGAACCTTGGCTCCAGTCTAACTGTGCCAACAAGTTGAAACACATGCTTGGAAGGGGGAACGCCAGCCTCAGGGCTGGCCAGTCACGGTGCTGCCATCACAAGGCACAGAGGAGCTAAATAAAAAGGTGACTTGCTATGGAGTTTGCCATGCCAGCATTTGCATTTGCATATGATTGTTGAAGGAATTATGTCAACTTGAAGGAATTAGGAAATACCCAGGGTGGAGGTTATAGGTGTGAGCCAGGAATGAGGGAAGAATGCCCACCCTGGACGTGGGACCAGCTGGCAGCTTGAACTAAATAAAAGGGAAGGAAGAAGGAAGATTACAGCTTTTCCTGGGAAAGCTCTTCCTTTGTGAGTGTCTGTGGATATCAACTTGCTTCGGTCTATATGTTGCCAGTTGTCTTAGTTACTTTTTTGTTGCTGTGACTCAATACCTAACATCTACAAATTTAGGGGAGGAAAGGTTTATTTTGGCTCACAGTTTCAGAAGGTCACAGTCCATTCAGGGGCAGCCGGCAGCTTTTGGCTCACAGTTTCAGAAGGTCACAGTCCATTCAGGGGCAGCCGGCGGCAATGGAAGTACATGGCAGAGGCAGAGGTGGAGGCAGCTTCTCAGGACATTACAAACAGCAAGGCAAGTTGAGACTAGTCCTCCAAGGAAGGCAGGAAGCAGCATATATATATATATATATATCCATCCAGGTCTCATCCCAGTGATTAGCCCCTCCTCTACCCAAGTGTGGAAGGTGTAGCAAGCCCCCACTACACGCCTATAATCCTATTTACACACTGATAATTCAATTTACATGCTGATACTCCACCCTTCCTGACTAGGCCCCAAACTACCAACAGCACATGGTTTCATAGCCAATGCATAATATTCAACTACATGAGACTTTTGGGGGACATTCCAAATCCAAACCACAATACTAATCTTCACTGCCATTGTTCTTTGAACAACCAAGGTTCACAGCAGACTCACCGGCTGTCCCACAGTCCCAGGCAGGTGTCCTATCTCACATCTGAGCACCACTGCCCACCCCCTCCCCAACTCTTGCACGTGCAGGCTGCCATTTTGGGCTCTCTCTCTCTTTGGACTTGAAAACCCTCCAAATAAGTCCATTTCTTTATAATTTCTGTCAATTTTGCCTTTTTTAGAGCCCTAACCATTACAGATTCTAATACCAAGGATGGTTCTCGAGAGACAAAATTATAACAACTGTTGTGTCTAAGGCATTTAGTGGTATCCAGGGTTGGCTATTTAGTCTTACGAGATTTGAAGTTTTTCCAGTCCTGCCTCCTAATGAGATAGGGAGAACTAATGGCCCATGGTGTGAGCTGTTTAAATTGACACAGGAAGGGAATCTCTTTTTACACCACTTTAAGGTGTGGTGCATTTGGTGATTCTGTATAATATATTTTAATACTTCTGGAAAAGTCAAAAATGTAACAATGCTGGCTGGCTACTCTCAGTATCTTTGGACAAACTATTGAAGGAAAGAAATGAGCTCCAGACATGTACACATCAACAATTTAAATTCTCTTCAGCGTGCTGAGAGTGTAATAAGGAGAGCAATGAGCTGTAGGATTCAAATTCCCGACTCTACACACACACACAAACATTGAAAGTTTCTAAGTTTGTTCTGAGGTGAATCTTCTCTCCTTTAGTCATAGGACTAAAGATGCTGAAAATCATGCTCAAGATACCATAATCAGCTGAATTACAGCGCCAGGTCAACGAACAGCCTCTAAAGGTATGTGCAGTTAAAGTGAATAGGAAAAGAATGAGGTCTCATCAATTGGGACAGAGATGTGTGGGAGCAGAGAGAGGGTGAGAAACCCACAAATTCTGAAGGGATTATTTTGCCAGAAGAGGAGATTTCCTCACACTCAGCAGCAGAGGCATCTCCACCCTACCCCCAATTAATATCCAGACTAAATCCAGTTTACAGACCCAGTACCTCTTGAATGAAAGGGAGTTTGGGCCCTCTTGAGGAAGAACCCTGATACATTACCAAAGAGTAATATTGTCAATATTACTCTCATCTTTCTCCCAAAGGAACCTATGGCCCTTTACCAGAGTAACTGTACACTGCAGAAAGGGAAATGATCAGACATTTTAGGAACTACTAGACACTGGTTCTGAACTAACATTAATTCCAGGAAATTCAAGATATTATTGTGAACTTACAGTTAAGGTTATGAGCCGATGGAGGTCGGGTGACCAATGGAGAATTAGCTAATGTCCAACTCATAGTAGATCTCCTAGGTGCCAGAGTTCATCCGTAGTCATTTTCCCAGTTCAAGAACGTATAACTGGAATAGATATACTTAACACTTGGCAGAATCCTCATATTGGTTCCCTAACCTGTGGTGTGAGGGCTGCTGTAGTGGGAAAGGCCAAATGGAAGCCATTGGAGTTGCCTCTACCTAGGAAAATAGTAAATCAGAAATAATATCACATCCCTCGTGAACTGCAGAGATTATTGTCATCATCAAGGACTTTAACAGTGCAGGGATGGTGGTTCCCACAACATCCCCATTCAACTTTTCTACCTGGCCAGCGAAGGAGATGGATGAATCTTGGAAGATGATGTTGGATTATCATAAACTGAATCAGGTGGTGACACCAATTGCAGCTGTCATATCCTTATTTGAAAAGATCAGCACTTCTTCTGATACCTGGTATGCAGCTGTTGATTTGGTTAAGGCATTTTTCTCCCTACCTATCCAGGAGGACCACCAGAAGCAATTTGCTTTCAGTTGGAAAGGTCAATAATAGAGCTTCACTGTGCTGCTCAGGGGTATATCAGTTCTCCAGCCCTGTGTAACAACATAGTTCTTAGGAATCTGGATCATCTTGCTCTTCTATAAGGGATAGCACTGGTCCACTATATTAATGACATTATGCTAACAGGGCCCAGTGGGCAAGAGGTGACAACTATTCCCAACTTGTTAGTGAATCATTTATGTGTAAGTGTCTGGAAAATAAATCCCACTAAAATCTAACAGCCCTCCACCTCAGTAAAATTCCTAAAAGTACAGTGGTGTGGAATGTGCAGAAATATTCCTTCTAAAATGAAGGACAAATTATTGCAACTGGTACCTCCTACATCCACGAAAGAGGCACAATGCCTAGTGGGCCTATTTGGATTTTGAAGGCAACATATTCCTTACTTGGGTTTGTTACTCCAACCAGCTTTCCAAGAGAGTTGAAAAGCTACTACTTTTGAGTGTGGCAAGGAACAGGAGTCTTTGTGGCAGATCCAGGCTGCTGTTCAGGCTGCTCTACCACTTGGGCCATGTGACCCAGCAGACCCAATGTTACTTGAGGTGTCCGTGGCCGACAGGAATACTGGTTGGAGCCTCTGGCAGGCTCCCATAGGTGAATCACAGAGAAGGGCCTTGAAATTTTGGAGCAAGGCCCTGCCATCATCTGCAGATAACTACGTTTCTTTGAGAAACAAATTCTGGCCTGCTGCTGGGTCTTCGTAGAAACTAAACATTTGACCATGAGACATCAGGTTACCATGCAGCCTGAGCTGCCCATAATAAACTGGATGCTCTCTGACCCTTCAAGTCATTAAGTGGGACGTGCACAACAATAGTCTATCATCAAATGGAAGTGGTATATACATGACCGGGCCCGGGAAGGTCCAGAAGGCACAAGTAAATTGCATGAAGAAGTGGCTCAAATGCCCACGGTTCCTACTCCTGCTATATTGCCCTCTGTCCCCCAGCATGCACCTATGGCCTCATGGGGTGTACCCTGTGATCAGCTGACAGAGGAAGAGAAGGGCAGGGCCTGGGTTACAGACGGTTCTGCGCGTTATGCAGGCACCACATGCAAGAGGACAGCTGCAGCACTGCAGCCCCTGTCTGGGGCATCCCTGAAGGACAGTGGTGGAGGAAAGTCTTCACAGTGAGCAGAACTTCGAGCAGTACATCCGGCTGTGCATTTTGCTTAGAAGAACAAATGCCCAGATTTGTGGGCTATAGGCTACGGTCTTGCTGGCTGCTCTGGGGCCTGCCAGAACAATGTGGTCTGCCCCTGACCAACACAGAATTGACATGGCAGTATCTCAGAAGAACTGACTTCATACACCCAATCATAATTCTTGCTCCGCTAGTGTACTTTATTCTACTGTAGAATTTGTTTGGTAGGTTCCGCCACTTTTGGATACTTGGGGGTAAGATGAGAACTTCTCGCTAGCCATTGAAGATTTGATGTGACCAAATACGTTCCGCTTCCAGCTTTCGTGCTTTCTCACTGGCTCCTGCTTGCTTTATCCTACACTGCCCAAGGAACGTTGGCTTTTCCTTCTGCTCTTTCAACTGAATTGAGTACCTGATCCTGGCTCCTTCCTACTACTGTTCACATCATGAGCTCCGTTGCCCTTCAAGCCTTGGATTAGTTCCAACCCTGACCTTGACCCTGTTCCTCCAGTCTTGACAATGCTTATTGCACTGCGCCTGACCTACTGTGCCTGTAGAATGAACACCTCACGTGGGAGCTTTTATTAGTTAGTATATTTGATTTGCTTCCTCAGAGCAAGTCCTTGTGAAAATAAATTACTTATGAGAGTAGGTAAATGTACTAACAAGGAGAAAATGAGGCCCTGAAATTACCTTTCCCTCCCATTCCCATACCGTCCTTATGCTGTTAGAAATAGAAGTGGTTTAAAAGTTCAAAAGCAGTCCTATGTGTTCTCTCAATAAACCATATTTGGCCAAAACTAATTGTTAAATATTTTAATAATTACTATCTGGAGTAGAGTATACTCAGCTGAAAGTATAGAGAATCATGATAGTTATTTTTTCTTCTTTCTAACAATTAAACCCTGGTGTTTAAGTATTTTTAGTGTAGAAGAAAAATATCAGTTTACAAAGCAAGTGTATGAGAGAAAAGAGAAACTGTCAAGTAGAACAGCTGGTTACTTTTTCATATGTGCACATTGGCATGAGGTACAGGCCCAGGAAAGGTCTTCTGAAAGCCCAGTGTTACCAACACTTGAACAGAGTTTCATTCTTCTGGCAGAGGAAAGAAAACCTATAGTGAAATCCTCAGGAAATCACAAGTGTGACATCACAAAGAAACCCAGGATTTTCATTTGAAATAAGAAGTAAAGAAGAAAAGAATGGCTAAAAATCTGAGGGGTTTAGGATTGCATAATAAAAGCAGACTAATTCTTTTAAAGATAAATTTTCTAATAAAGAATCCTTTTGGGTGCATTGCTATGCTCATTGTGAATTACGTGCTAGTGAATAGAGTAGCTAGAAGATTACAACTCATAAAATACCTTTATTTCTAATTTCCCCACTAATTTTAATATTGACTGTGTGAATAAGCAATTATGATCTTGTTTTATTATCTAGTTGGGTAAACTGAGCCTCAGAGAACAAGTTACCCTTCAGATAAGCTGATACAAGTCAATACTCGAACCCATGACTA
The DNA here is from genome assembly GCA_004027205.1 of Ctenodactylus gundi. Taxonomy (NCBI): domain Eukaryota; kingdom Metazoa; phylum Chordata; class Mammalia; order Rodentia; family Ctenodactylidae; genus Ctenodactylus; species Ctenodactylus gundi. Next base: position 47,073 of record PVKB01004831.1, on the reverse strand, counting down.
CTTATTCCACAACTTATGATTCAGAACATTTCCCATCTTATTTCATCACAATTACTTTTCATAATGTTGCCATAAATATCCAAGATTAATAAAGAAATTACAAATGTAAGTTCTTCCAACTTTCTTTCAAAGCAGAAAAACTCAATAACTGTCAGTGGCCCAGGCCATTCATGTGAATTATTTTCATCCTGTGTTGAAAAATTCTAAATCATTACAGTATCACATAAGAAATTAAATTTCGACTTAGGGTATATTAAGGTGAGCCAAGTAACGATAATATCATCTAAATATGATGCTTTCAGTGTTTGAATATTTAAAGAACCCTTAGCAATAACCTGAAAACAAGTTTACACCAGAGAACGTCAGACTACAGCAAACTTCACACCTTCACCAGGACTGAACGGAGGAAAAGAATATGCTAGTCAGAAGAAGGAAGATTCAGGTTCAAATCTCAGTCTTAAATGTTAGTTCTTGATTTGCTCTGTTATTGTCTAAAGTGAATATAACAAGATATATTTCCTGGGTTATTATAAATGATGATTAACTAGTATATATATATGATTAGAACTTTAGGAAATTTAACTATTGTTATTCATGACTAAAAATTGTCACTTACAACCACCTTACACAATAGCATATGAATTTGAATATTGTCCTTTTAACCAATCTTATAATGAACAACCTCATAAGCTCTTAAAATTCTAACAATTTCCTTTTATTTCAGGGGAAGCTCAAAAGTGTTTAAGAGTAAAATTAATGAGTGAATGAACATGTAGGTGGGAAGCCACTTGAGTGAAGTGAGGATTTTTATTCATACCTGAAAGAAGGGTTTTCATTCTAAAGATTTTCATACTGACATCTAGGAAGAGGAGAAATATTTTACATGTGGTAGAATTGCCTTTTGCTTTAGCGTTTTGTCTATTTCCTTCCTTGCTCTACGGACTTCACATACTCCTATAAACCAACAGAATTGCCCACATGCTAGTAAATACTGTGTCCTTTAATAATTCTAAATTGAGAATCTTGGTAAAATATTCTTTTTGCATTGGATGGCTTCTAAGCACCATGGTCATGCTATAATGCTGTATATTCAAGTTCTTCCAGTCCCTCGAGTCTTATCTTTCCTAAAATAATATGTCCAGTGGACTCTATCTATGATCTCTAATTATAATTCAGTGTAACCAGGGCTAGTCTGTGAAGAGCTCACAACATAAAAGTGTTTGTTTTAAGCAAAGAAACAAACTCTAATTGCTGGTTTATGAATGTCATTGGTAGCAGAGAATACTAAAATTATGCAATTTATATGTCTGTGTATCCTCATTAAAGTTATAAAAATTTTATTATGTTCAAATGGTTTAAATTCCCAAATCTAAAACTCTGCTAAATACCCAAACGTGGTCAAAATTGTGCAGCTCAAAGCAATGACATATACTTTTATGACTCTAGAGATCTAATTTATGAACATTGTTACAAGGTTTTTAATAGAGTGAAAATGAAATGAGATTAAACTTCTTCCTGATGACATTAAAGCTCCAATGACAACACATAGACTAATAAATGTTACTTTTTAGGTAATGAATGTCCCATCAAAACCTTTTTCATATGAATGAAGTTATAATTGGTAATGCTTAGGACACTGAACAAAACCATAATATTGCAGCACTAGTGAACACACATTTGGTTCAACATTTCTAATTCTGAACTCTCAGTGTACACAAGGCCCTGTGTGTATTACTACAAAATATAGAGAGAGTAACAAGGTAAACTTTCTAAATTCAGGGAACTCACAAACTGTAAAAATGCCATCGATTGCCAGTTACATCACGATCACTTCGTGGGACAGAGAAAAGAAAATGAAAATAAAACTGTGCCAAGCAATTATAGGATGTCATTGCATTGTCTACAAAATACATGCTGATTTCAAAGATGTTTTAGGGCAAAGAAATATTTATCCTAGAATTTCCAAAATGCATCGATCGGAAACTTTAATCCAAGCAAAGCTATAATGAGAGCTGTAATAAAGGTGTTGCATATTGCATATGCTGAGAACATGCTGAGAAATTTAAATTTTGGCCAGAAGATAAAGGAGGACTTTGCAAGGAACAAATGGATCTGTGCGCCTTTGAAAGAAAACTGGGGACAGTCCCATGCAGAGGGATAGACAGGAAAGAAGTGTCCTCAAAGGAGAAGCCAGAGGCCTGGAAGTTGGAAGAACCATAACTATTGGGTAAATGAGACACATGACAAAAAATGCAAGATACAGATGGAAAATCAAAAATCTGACTGAGATATTCGTATTTCATGAAGGCTCGACCATGTGAAAATCTTACAGGATTTAGCTAAATCTTAGTTACCTGACTCTTGAACTTCTTTGTTCACCAAATTGCAAGAATGCCTAACAAAATGGAAAGGAGAATTAGAGCAGAGGATTCTTTGAAGCTATCTTTAATGAGATGCGAGTCCCACTCCACATTATCTCCTCACACCAAGTGCAGTGAGAGCTTCAGGGGGCTACTCAGAGGCCTCAATTTGTCCTGATGTAGAGGTCTGCTGCTGGGCTCTGGCCCAGTGTTCCATGTGTAGCCAGCAAAGAAGTCATCCCTTTGCTTCTAGTTAGTCATCTGCTTGCAAACTGAAGACCTGGCCAGGAAGCTACCATAGCTTAGTCTTCTCGGTCCTGCTCCCAATGGTGGCCTTGCAAAATGAGTGGAACCTCGGTTGTGAGAGGCTATGGGATAGTACTAGGAGCTGAGAGAATCACAAGGCAGCCTGCTGCTGTGGTTTGAATAAGTGTCCCCCACAGACTGTGTGTTAACAGATGTAGTCTATACCCCAAGGTGCTATTGGCAGAACCTTTAAAAGATGAGACCTAGTGGAGGTGTTAGGTCCTTGGAGGTATCCTCTCAAGAGGGTTAGTGGGAAAGCAGTGCCTTCCATTTATTCCCTTCTCTCATTTCCCAGATGCCATGACCTAAGCAGCTTTGTGCTTCCTCCATGGCCTGCTCCTCCTCACCTACCCACAGGTATGGGTCCACCGGAGCAGAGACCGGAGCCTCCTCCAAAACCATAGGCTACCATAAACCTTGCAAGGTCATTGTCTTCAGGTATTTTTGTTACAGTAATAGGAAACCAACTTAACGTAGCAGCTGAGGAAGAAGCTCTGGTTACAAATGGAGGGATTTGTATTCAAGGGAGCTTAACATCTGGAAGAAAAATTTTCAAACACTAGCAGACACTGCCCGTCCTGCCGCCATCCTATGCTTCTATTTGCTGAGAGGACTTTCCTTCTCCCTTTTCACCTCCCCACTCCAGAACCCACCCCAGCACTGGCAGAAACAGCAGTTGAATAGTGTATTATATTTCCTTGCTGCGACAAACTACCTAATAATAACAGCTTAAAGGACAGGAGATTTCTTTTGGCTCATAATTTCAGAGATTTCAGTTAATTTTTTTCCAGAACCTGGCAGACATGTCACAGCAGAAGGATATGGCAGAAGAAGCCACTTACCTCCTGGCAGCCAGGAAGCAAAGTAGGAGCATTCCAGAGAGCCGGGGTGATCCAGGGACCGGGTCACATTGCTGGGAATTGCTCCTTACACTAGGCCTCACCTCCCATTTCTATCACCTCCTGACTAGGTCCACAATATGGCCTCATCACTGGATTAATGCACTGACGAAGTCACATCCCTCTTTACCCACTTACTTTCCCCAAACTTACCAACACCCACGCCTTCAACACATAGCCCTTTTAGGGGACATGTAATAATTAAAACGTGACACCCGGTGAAGGTGGGGGAAGTGAATAAGGAAGAAGGAAAGTCTCTTCTGCTTTCTTAATCCAAGCTGTAGTTTCTCACTGTATACACAATAGCAGAATAGAAAGAAATTTTGCTTTATATTAACTTCATAGCTTTGACTATTATATTGCTCTGGCAAACATAGATGCTGAGTTCAGATTATGTTTATAACTGAAAGGGATTAAAAGAAAGAAAAACCTTAAAAGGAAGAAAAAGACCATAAAATTGTCTAGGTTTGCATCTAGTTTTTGTGCTCACTAGTGTAAGGGTATGGTGAAAGATTAAACATCAAGTCACTTTCACGACTGTACTTCATGATCTTCTTTGACACACAGGTTATTCAAGACAAAAATAAGAGGTTGGATGAAATAACATAGGGTCTCAACAGCAGACTAGGGATTCTGCAGATTTTATAGCCTGGTGGAAACACACATCAAACAGGAGACTGAACAGGAGACTGAAAGGGTCATGCTTGTAACAGAGTTTTAGTTATTTATGTAAAAGTAAATGCTTCCATACGTCATACTTTTAAAAAGAGCTACATTTATTTAACTCTTCCTATATAATTTTTGGTATTAACAAGAGCCTTACATTCTTTTGTTAAAGTTGATTTTAAGACAATATTTGATTATCATAAGGATGTTGGGTATCATTACAGAAGTTAGAAGAAAAGACTAAATATTATAGAATTTTATAACAACTGATCATGTAGAACAGAAAAATAAAGTAGTCCGCTAAGGAGTGTCTTGCTTGCTAGGATCACAGTAACAGTGCATTACAAATTATACAAGTCCTCAGAGCCTTACAAGAAGAAGTTTCTATTCAGTTAATGTGGCAATGGTTAGGCTGGGTTTGTCTGGTTGAGTTTTGGTCCAGCTGGAGCAACTCTGCTCTGTTTCAAACAATGCTCATCTTTCCTTTGGACCAATGGGCTCTTCTGCATATTTAACCTCATAGTAATGGCAAAAGTGCAAGGGGACAGGCACGAACAGGACAGTACCCAGAAGCTGTAGGTCATGGCATGTTGGTGAAGTGGTTAAAGCAAGTCACACAACCAAATTAAATTGAAGGGCAAGGAAATGGCCCATATTTCCAGTGAGAATAACTGCAAATTCACATAAGATGATGGTTCAGTGTGTATGTGCAAGTGTGTGTGTCAATGTGTCTGGGCCATAGGGTTCCCACACATCATCTGATCAAATAGAATTCTGGGTTACTGTGTGAATGTGTTTAACTGACAGCCAAGGCTTGATTATGGAGGGATAAAGAATCAGAGTCATTAATGCAACCTAACCAAATGATTACCTAAATTAGATAGATTTGAAATGCAACACACACATGCACACACACACACACTTACCAAGCAATGAATGTGACAGTTATTGTCAGTAATATCGACAATTGCATTGCCAAATTTGTCTCTGAGATAGAACATGGACGAAACGTCTGAAACCTTACTGGAAAGCCAAACAAACCTTGTTCTTCTTCAACAGTAGCAGAACCGAGGCAAGTTCTGGGCAGTGAGGTGATGGCAATGGGCATGCTGCAGGTGTTTTGTTGCTTGGTGGATCTCATGGGCCCAATGCAAGCTCTGCCTGTTCGTGGTTTCCCCTCCATAACCTTGGGTGTGGGGCAATGCTGGTATACCCTTGGGAGCTGGGGCACAACCCTTTCACCTGAGGCTCCAGGGGGCACCCCCTCCAAGGCCCATGTCTCAGTCCCGCAGCACAGAGGAGACCGGAAGAAAGGGACACAGGGTTCTCTGCAGCTGTGTTCAGTATTCCGTGCATCACGTGCTGCTTATGCTAAATTCAGATTTGTTGGTCTAAAATTTTTTACCTGTCAACTTTTTGTATTCATGCTATGTGTATTTATTTATTTTGGGCTTTAATTTTTTTTCCTTTACTTACTTTTGATAATGTTATCCTTCCATTGTTCTTTGTTAGCGCATTGTAATTATCTACCTTTTATAGTTTAAGTTTCTTTTTCAAACTTACTTTTCTAAATGAGAAAGTTGAATAAGCAAACATCCTGCGCAGAGGTCTCCAAATCCAGGCTGTGGACCAGCATGGGCCCAAGGCCTCAGAAGGACCAGGCCACCATGGGAGATGAGTGGGAGCAGCAGGGAATCAGGGGTTGAGGAGCCAATCCACCTCCTGGTGGATGTTTGGTGCCTGAGCCCTCCTCCCTGCCCACCACTTCATGGTGTCTCCCTGTAGCCTATACCATTTCTTCAAGAGACACACCTGATATCCCCCACACATGCTCTGCATGCATGACCAAGCCATGGAGTAGGTTGGGATTACAGGAGGCTTTCTCCCCATTCTGTAACCTTCCTTGACCGACCAGCAGAAAGTTTGCAAGAGCTGTCTGTCTCTCACGAGGAAGAGCAGGGGACAGCAGGTAGCAGAAACTTGGCTCCATCACCAGAGCTACAAGAGGACAGCTTGTTTTTCTCCCCTGCCAGGGCTGTCTGTGTTCTCTGCCTAAGCAGACACAATCAGTCTGTAGCAGAGGCCATCTGGCACTGACTGCACTTACCATGGATTATTCTTGGGATTCCTCTAAAAGGGCATATGAGTTTTTTCCAAACCAAAAGGCTTTGAAAGAATGCAGGAACTAATAATGGAGCCCACATTGAGTACCGTTCTTAGGACTCACTTGGAGATTAGATCTGTTTTTAGACCGGGAACTATCTTCTTACATCTGAATTTCTCATGTAATATCTTGGCAAAGCTATTTCACTTACTTATCTAAAAAGAAAAGAAAATAAATAATACAATATGGGCCACGGTAAGAAGAAACCAATACGCCAAAACTAAATCTCTGTGACTCTCCAGATGTAGGAGCATCCCACCTGTAGCATTCCAGATTTTGGGCCTCATTTTTTTTAAGTGGAGAGGAATTATTTTGGACCATGTACAAAATATATGATACACTTATGTATATAAGCACTAAAAATAACTTTAATTTTTTATTATAACATTAAAGATAAAAAGGCAAAAACAGGTGAGTCTGGGATAGAACATGTATATTTCCGATTTTGCTCAACAAAATAGACTCCTGCGCTTCTCAGTTTCCTTGTTTGTATTATAGTAATAAGAATATTACAAGGGTCATTGTGTAGAAGAAATGTTGCTAGAGTGTGCATTGTAGGAACATTTGCTTGACAAAGTTATGTGTGCACATATGAAAGTGCCTGAGTCTCTGAATATTGCTTCCCCGTTGATCATTTCAAGGGGAAGTTGGGACTTGCCTCACTTTGAAGCCAAGAAAGCAGTATCAGTGAAGAGACAACATCCATGCTCTCACGTCGTCCAGACTTTAAGTCTGTTCTGCCTACGTTAGGAGAACTTGAACATCTGATCCTGACTGGGACTAAATATAACCTTAACACCAAAGATTAGGTGTCTGATTAAAGATGAGCCTAAGCTACCAGATTCTTCCTAGCACAGGGCACACCCCCCGTGTTGAACAGGGCCTATAACTGCAGGTTTTTTGCTTGGAGACTGGGTCTAACTTGAACCATGAATGTGGCTTGACTTTCACCAGTTGGATGTTATTCACTGTGTCTGCAACAAGATGTTTTCTATTGCATAAGATCCAATATCTTAACCTAATGCCAACATCCACCTGGCTTTTGCTTTGTGCCCTCCCAAAAGTAACATCTTCTGTGGTTCACGTCTAAGTAAATAACATCACCAACCACCCAGGTACCCATGTCCCAAATGGAAAACTAGTCACAAAACCATTCAAGGTCTCTTTCTAAACATCTCTTAAATCCTCTGTCCTGCGCTGCAACCACCAAACCTTGTTCACATTTTAGACTACCCTCTGAGCATACCCCCCTTATCTGTTCTTACCTGCTTCCAACCCACTGCCTGGAATGGAATGAGAATTAACATTTTTAACAGAACATTAGATTATGTCATTCCTTTGATTTGAATGTTTCAGCACTTTTTCCAACGCTTTTCTCTCTCTCTCACACACACACACATGCACACACACACACACACACACACACACACACACACACACACACCACATGCACACCACATGCACACCACAGAGCAATTAACAGGGCAGGTCCCTCAAGGCTGCATGCGACTCCTCGCTCCCTCCACTGATGTGTCCCTGAAGCCGACCCTCTGCCACGAGGCACCTCACCTCACCCGTGTGCTCTTTCCCCTCCTGCACTATCCCTGTCTGACAAGTGAATTCTTCCTCTTCCTTCACGATGTCATCTATCTTGATTCATGTTTTTAATAACTAAATAAACACAGGATGCCGGTACCCTCTGTATGCCTCCCCTTGGATGCTTGCGTCCGATCAGCCTAGTGCTCCCAGGTCAATATAGCTCTCCACACCTCTCAACTCCTGTCTTAAACTGCTCCTCTTTTTTTCACTCCCTTCATCACAACATCCCAGTAGAAGGAAAGGAAAGAAACCTGTGTTTTTCAAGAAAAAAAAATCATAAATCAGTTTTTCTTGATACAGTTCTCCAATTTAGACTCCCAGCTCCCCCCATGTCCCTCTTTCTGCTGCATCCTCTGCCTCCTATTCATTGCTACACACTGCAGTATCTTCTGTAACCGCGTACCCATCCCTTCTATCCTGTTCCACGTCTCTTAATCATTCCATTTCTACCTTCCTGTGATGATTCTAACTATATTTATCTATTTTACCTACAATGACAGGCTCTTCTCCAGTGTAATTTGCATAAAAACCAAAGTAATTAACACAAGGCCTACAAATCTCTGAATGGTTGTCCTGTTTTTTGTATTCTCCTTAGCTCTCAAAATCAAATCCAAACTCTTCATGACATATGTGTATGTATTTATACTATAGGTAATAAATATATATGTATACGAGATTGCCTTGAGACCTGAACTTCCTTTGACTACCCAGCGTCATCCTTCACCCGCCCCGTCCACTTCCCCCCTCCCCGCTCCCCTTGCCTTTCCTCATCCGTGCTGTTTGCCATGCTTTCCCCTCGTTCTGGAATCCTGTCTGGCCTCTTCACCTGGCTCACGTCTCCCCTCTTTTATCTTCCTTAATGGTTTATGCTTCTTCCAGGACAATTTCTGTCCTACCCACATTTGAATCTAGGCTCTGTACTGTGATTTTTTAAAACATACTTTGTTCTTTTCTATATTAGATATGATAATTTCCTAAGACAAGGCAACTATTCTTCACTCAACCTAATTTAGATGGGAATTTTGTTTTATTAAAATGATTTGTACATCTTTCATAAAATCTAGGATGATAAGACAGCCAGACTGTAGACCAGAAGACAGAAAGCCACTGAAAACTAAGCCAACCATCTCTCAGACACCAGGTCTCCTTTCCATCTTTTCCTTTCTTTTCTTTGTGTCTTAATTGTCATCCTGAAAATTAGCTTTTTTGACCTCATCACAAGGCAAAGACGTGGCCTTATGGTAGTTATTTTTTTGAAAGGGGAGCTGTAGGGACACTTTTGATTTATATTCTATCCTGTTGTTTTATTTTATGCAATAAATATATATTATCTTTATAATTAAAAAGGCAAGATTCTTTAAAACAAAGACACAGATACATGTTCTAAGACCCAGAAAATATTCAGCAATGGACTTAAAGTGCTTTTTTAAATTCATAAACCCTTGAGGAGAAAGAATGAGGCCCAGAGAGTACCTGTGCTTTGCTCAGTGTCACGCTGTGTTGGCAATTGTCTCTGTCAGGATTAAACCAGAACATCCTCAAAGGAGGAAGCCAGGGCCGAATCCTTCTAACAGGCAACGTATAGCTGCTGTGCCTTCTCCCCATTCTTCTACTAAATATTTTCTCTTTTTTAGTAATTTTTGATTATTTGAAGAAATAAGCACATGTGCCTGAAATTCTCAAGTTCATTGAAACTATTGTGTATAGTATATACATATTTAAAAAGTGAGGAAAAAAGAAAAAGAAGTAGAAATGTGTTTATATCTAAATTTATACACATCTATTTATGTATATTCTAATAAACAAATCTCTCTGTTGTCTACATTAAAATGTTTATTTCATAACCAATATACTTCAGGGAACATATTTTTATGATAATTCCATTGTCTTAAAAATTTTCTAAAATAAGACTGAACAGTGCGAAAAAAATTGGCAAAGTTTACATGTACTTTTTTCAAAATATCATCTTTGTTCTATGCCAAAACATAAGAATTGGATAAATCCTCATGTCAGACTTAGTAATTAACAATCATTGATGGTAATTGAGCTTATTTCTCCTAGTAGCTCTGACTTTTCATGCCCTCAGTTTTAACTCCACACAGAAACAGGCCATAAGAGGGATTCTGGTTGGCCCAGCGTGGAGAGATGGCCATCACCAACCAAGCAGCCCAAGCCAGGAAGGCAAAGCTGGGTGGTATGAACGTCTGCGGACCTTACATTTTTTAGTTGAAAAGCAAATCTGAGAAAATGTTTTGATTCTTGCTTGTTTAAAGAGTAACTTTGTTTGGTTTCTTCAACGCTATCATCTCTTACAAAAGTTTGCTGCTATTGGCTATAAGTTTATTATTAAATGTGTCTATTTTTAAGACAGTCATATATGTGTAATGAAAACTACTATAAATTGCATCTGTTCGATTTAAAGACTTTACACACATGTCGAATTTGCCTGTTTGAATTTTCATAAACTGGTCAAATAGACACCTCAAATAACTTTCTTTGCAAATAGTAAAAGTGAAATTGTTGTTATTGATAACATCATTGTCTGTTATAAATTTATGTTTATAAAATAAAGGAAAACTAAGTTTATTGTTTAAGATCATGGGAGAAAAGCAAAGTGTTTATTGGTTAGAAGGACCATACTCATTATAAAATTATTATGTTGTATGGAATTATCAGTTGCAAAACAATTCCTGTTAAAGTTTAATTTGATATTAATAAAAGACATGGTAATTGCAATTATAAATATGTGTGAATATCAAGTCTCAGAGACTATCTCAATGTCACTAAATAGCTTAATGCATCTTTTTTCCCATCCTAAATTATGAAGCTTCTTTCTCAGAATCACATTTGTTTATGATATCATACTTCCAGTTACATCTTAATCTGATGATAACTTGCTCCTTTCTCTTGATTATCAGATTCAAGGGTAGATAAATTACAGATGTGCTGGTGTGTTCCAAATGTAAGTGTATCTTACTATTTGCCAGAAGGGAAAGCCATAGATTTGGCATATTTTAGAACTAATGTTGAATGATAGGTAAGTGAAATGATTTCCAAGGGTTTGTGGCATTGTTTGTAAACACAGTCCACAGGACTACACTCTCTTTGAAGGGAGCAGAAGCTAACAAAATGCCTGAACAACCCGAAGAGTGACATGAGGACATCTTGATGCTGATGTGAAGGGCAGTTCGTGGAAACAAGAGAAGAGTCACCAATCAACTGAGCTTAGTGTTGTCGGAATTGGCTGGTGCAGGAGCTGGGGAGTTTGGGGGATCCCAGTCTTCTCTATTTTGCTCATTTTCGGCACAGCAGCTATGTTATAGACCAAATTGGTATTAATATGTACAAAAGTATTTGGCAGTCTTCATAACATATTTCTTAAGTGGAATTTATTGATAAACATTATGGAGTGCTGAAAATTTCCTAAAGCATTTTTCTGGCAAAACTTCCCTCAGCCTGAGAGTGAGAGGGTTAAGTGTCGTGATCATAAAGCATACAGTAATTGCTCTCAGACCTATTAGCAAAATGTCTAGCATAGAGTGTCATCTCGCCATTCCCCGTGGGTCCTGTTCACTAGCCCCTTGCATTTTGACAGTTATCATCCAAGCACAAAACATCATTACTACAACAGAGGAATATTCACGTAGCAATGTATCAACATCACTTGGTCTCCAGGAATAATGATTAAGTTCCTGATATTAATTGGAATGATTTCAAGGAAAGTCAAGCTTTTATTCTTCAACATACTAACAAAATTAATTTGGGCTGAAATTGCAGGAAATAGAACATACATCCCCTTTGAAGGCAGTGTTGTCTCATTTGCAGAAACAAAGAGTTCTGATACACTTCTTGTACATTTGTGCTGAAAACATTGCCCACATCCATGTAGGCCAAGTGCTATTTTAGGACAATGGTGTGCTTCTCTCCTTTTTTATATCACTGTGAGTTTCGTTTTCCTACAATGGTCCATTCGTCAGACTCACTCAGCTCTCCTTACTCTCACATCTTCATTTGTGGATGTAGATCTACTGAGTTGTTTTACTACTCTTTAATTTTGCAGGGAGTAACCATAATAAACAAAGAGCTTCCTGTTTAGTGAAGGTGAATCCTCGTGTTTTCATTCATTAATTAAATGTTGTACCCAGTTTTTAAAATAATTAACTTGATTTTTCTTTTTTATTTATTTACTGTCTGAGTCTTAAAGCCTTGCACATGTAGAAGACACTGTCCTAGGTATTATATGTGCAAAGGAAAACTGTCACTGTCCTTGTTCCAGAACAGCTCGTTTTCTGACAATGAACTCTAGCTGTGGTCGTGCACTAAGTCAGAAATAAAACCCGGTGATCTTAAATAATACATTAATTTCCCCTGAAACTTAATAATGGTTTAGTTATCTTTCTTTGAATAAAATAGGACCCATGAAATGTGAAATGTTAGACAAATTCTGTAATTAATAGGAGAGTTTAATTCAATAGGACACAATAGTATTACAAAGTCTATGACCTCAAAAGCTGATTGCTTAAAATAATAATCAGATTATGAACATTTCTAAAGCTACAAGTCAACTGGAAAGTTCCTCTGGTTTCACCTGGCTTCAGTAAGCCATGACAAATACCTATAAGTTGGAAAAGCACCCTGGTTATTTTGAACTGAGCTCCATTACATATTTGGGGGAAGTGGCTAATGACTTACCTAGAATAGATCCCGTTCTCACTCACACTTCTGAACATACAAGGTTGAGAGTGAGCAAGCTCAACTTCTAAGAATGCAAGTAGCAGGGCTGCGGTGTGGCTCAGGGGTAGAACTGGGGACCAGCATGCAGGGCACCCTGCGCTTTGCTATGCAGCACCACTGCCACCGTCACTCACAATGAAATAATGCAAAAAAGAAGTGCACATGCTTATTGGCTAAAATAATTCACTTACCCAATTCTTGAGTCACAGTGGATAAACTATTAAAGTAAAGGCCAAGGCCATGCATTCAGGATGGCTATTAATTAAAACCATTAATACCATTAATGTGTCTCAGTGTATAACATGCCCTGATGCGAAGAGCCTACACTGCATGGATGCGCACAGTGAAGAAAGATTGGTAAAGGAAACCCAATTAGCAAATTATCAAAAAGGAAATTTTGACCAGAGAAGAAATATATAGGAATAGTCAAAAGCATATAGATTAATGGCAGTGGGGAGAGAGTCAAATGGTAGATTCAGGATAATTCCTAAAGATAGGCAGCTTTGAAGGGGGAGAAAAGCAGAGTTGAGAGAGAAAAAAAACAAGATACTTTTTTTTCCTCACAAAAATTAAGACTTAAGATGGATAGTAGTCTCATGGATTTCTAACCAAGTAAATTCAAATGTCCTTTAAAGCATGTTTTCTAAGATTTATTTTCATTATTTTCCATGTTAGAGAACTTAGAATTAGACAGATCTTGGAACTGAATGAGACAAACTCCATGCAAATGAGCAGTTAAAGACGTTCAGCCACATTGGCTACCTCCACTTGAAGCAAGCTCTGAGGAAGATTCGTGCTGTAGGCAAGAAAGGTCAGAGAGGCATAAGAATGTGACGTGTGTGTGTGTGTGTGTGTGTGTGTGTGTGTGTGTGTGTGTGTGTGTGTGATTGCACATTCAAAAAAGAAAGTAATGCTACCCATTGTGCACTGCTGACTTATTGCTTCTTCAGAGAACTTTGGTTAGAAATACTTTTAAGTAAATGTCATGCATACATACATTTCACTTTCATCCTGTCTTCTCTGAAGCGCTACTTGAAAGAACACTGCAGAAATCATGAGTCCAGGACAAGCAAAAGTGGGATGAGTTCCCCACATGCTCTGATTTGCACTCAAAGGTATCTTCCTATCATCCTGGAGAGCTGGGTCTTCCCAGAGGGGGTAAGTGTCCTCAGCCATTTCTCAGTCACCATACTTTTTATTCTGTGGAACTATTCCTCTTCTTTTGGAGTCCCTACTCTCTCACTTTGCAAATTTTGTATGTCCTTACCTTAGTCACTAATAATTTTCATACTAATTTAAGAATCTGATCCCAGAATTTGTCGTTCTCTCTAACCTAAAGGTATTAATTGTTAGTATTTGCTTTAGGGTTTTATAAACATACTGACTTTAGAGATTTTTTTTAAAAATATGTTTCACTACAATGGCCTTTATCTTCATACATTTCAGGAATCCACACACACATTTTGGTGTTATCATTACCTGGAACAATTTAAATTAAATCTCCCATTCCAATATTGGACCCTTTTGTCACAGACCCCTGGTTTTCTAGGTTGCTTATGTCTTTAAAGAAATTGCCATATCAACCTTTTTCAACACAGCACTAAACAAGTAATTATTGAACGTCACCTATGTACTTAGGTACCATTCTAAATTTTGTGAAGATTCGCTATTATGTAGTAGCTATTATGATGTAGCAGTTTTGTCCCCCAAGAGATATGTACAAGTCCTAACCTTTCATAGTGTGGATGTGATCTTATTTGGAATTAGGGTCTTTGCACATATCATTAAATTAAAGATCTCCAGGGGCTGGAGGAATAGCACAGCAGTTAGAGTGCTTGTCTAGCAAGCCCTAAGCCCTGACTTCAATTCCCCAGCATCACATAATGTGAGTATGGTGGTACATACCTATAATCTCAGCAGTTGGGAGACTGAATCAAGAGGATTGCCATGAGTTTGAGGCCAGCTTGGGTTTCATAGTGATTTCAATACCAGCCTAGAATACAGAGTGAGATCTTGTCTCTAATGCATAAATAAATAAATAAATAAATATAAATAAATGGTCTCCAGGTAAGATTGGGATTTAGTGTAAGCTTCCGATGCAATGACAGGCATCCTTATGTGAAAAACAAGGAGATTTAAGACATGAACACATCTCACTTGAAGTCCATTGAAGAGACAGACTGAAGTTAGAGATGGGTAATACCATGTGAAAAAATGCCATGAGTCGCTGGCTATCACCAGAAGCCAGGGAAAAGACATGAGCTGACTCTCTTGTAGAGTCTTCTAGACAATCAACCCTGTCAACGTCTTGATTTTCAACTTCCAGAACTCTGGGAGAACAAATTTCCACTTTGTCAAGCCATTGAGTTTGTGGTAACTTGTTGTGGCCACTGCAGGAAACAGAGTATCTGCAATTAAAAACGGTGTGTGACCTTGTAGCATGAGAGATGAGTGCACACAGTGTGTTCCGGTAGGAACTGACGGAGTCGGGATGGAGCAAAGGAGGCCACAAATAACCTTGCTGTAACTCATCTCATGAGGAGCAGTGTGCAAAATGTCTCCTAGTAGATTGTACCTGCCAATATGAAGCCCAACAGGAAAGGGCAACGTCTGCTGAGAAGCCACAGAGCGAAGACAGTCCTTTTCTACATGAAGAGCTGTGAATAGCCCACCATGACCCCAGTTTAGAGAACTAAGTGTTGGAATTAAGATAGAACGTGAAAGAGCTGGCCAAGGACCAAGTCATCCGCATGTCGTGCCGAGAACCCTAGAATGAACTACGGGTGAAGGTACTTAAGGATTTTAAACAAAGTAATGACACCATATGATTGAATCCCATTTCTTCTCTTGGCAGCGTGGAGGTGGCTTAAAGGATGCACAGGACTGATGAGTACCCTAGAGGCCATTTCCATAGTTCAAGTAAAATTCCTGAAAGTGTCACAAAAGAGATGACAACATAGAAGGAGAGAATGGAGTGAGAGTGATTTTTCATGGTTGGACGGATTTAAAGAATCTAGAACAGAGTGCAGAAGAGCTTATTCGCAGGCTCCTAGTAACTCAGGAGAAAATGCATGTTGTAGGAGATGAAGAGAGAGTCGCATGGTTTTACAGATCAGGAAAGCACCCTTTGGCATAAAGTCTCTTTCAGTACCTTTTTGGTAACTCACAAGCAAAACCCAACCCTGTGCCATTCACCTACTTCCTAACCACAATTGTTCCTCTAGCAGAGTCGGTAAGGCCTGCTGAGAAAAGAAGAATACAAAACTGACTCAGTGACTCAGTTCATGAGTTTCTCCTGACTCTACATTGCCACTTGAGCGACTCTTTTTTTTTTACTTGGGCAACTGCCTGTCTTTCTTCGTCAGGTATTTCAAGCCTTCACCACTGTAGACAAGCCAGAAGTCTATCAAATGTTGACACCACCCCCCCTTCTTTAAAGACAACCTCTCTTATTTTAGTTGAAAAATGAAACAAACAAAAAACCCAAGAGCACTGGTGAGAAACGTATTTACCTTTACCACACTCCTATATCCCAGTTACTTGCAGCTACATCTCTTCCTACAATTTCAGGCCATTAGGAGTCCCGATAAGCTCTGATAACAGCTAGTCCCACCTGCTCCTCCCATTTCTCTGAGATCCCTTTCTTTGGACTGTAAGCATAATAAAGTCTTTGTCAATTAAAAGCAATTCTCCTTTGACACTAAATGTCTTTTTATTTAAATCCTATATGATGGCAATTTCCTCCTCTGTTCTACTAATTCCATACATCTCTCCTTCACAAAAATTTACACATGGATTACTTTCTTCTTCTTAACTTGGTCTGTTCCATTAGTTGTTAATTATTCTTGCATTCCATGCCCAGTCAAGCTACTGTGTTATTTACTCTCCCCTGGCCAACATCAACTACCATTGTTTCTTCCTCCAGTGGTACAGAAATACACAGCGTTCACTACATGGAAGCAAGCACGTGTTTCTCTGTTGACTGTACATGGCCTGTCTACAATGCCTGTCATCCTCCGCTAGGCAAATTCCTGCAATCTTCCAAGGTACAACTCAGGCACAGAGGCGTCCTCTCCCACTTTTTATTCTAAGTTGATCTAAGTATCTTTCTTTTCTTCAAATTACAGTACACTTTTCAATCACATGAGTCTACTAGTCAAAAGATGAATATATATGAAGACATCAATGGTTTTTGCCAAGTACATGTAACTATTATAGGAGCTGTGCTGATGCAAGTTTTCTTAGCTTGTGTTTCCAGAAGTACAAATCATGCAATTTTTTTTGGACATGTGTTATTTGGAGGCAAAATTCTTGGAAAGAAGTCATGAAGGTAAAAGAAGAAGAAAATGAGGAACACGGAGGGCAAAGGGAGAAGCCCTTACATGATGCAGGTAAACACCGCTTTACAATGACTTAGACAAGTATTTAGTCATTTGACTACCACAAATTAGTGAATCAAGGGAAAATGGGTGAGAAATTTTTGTGCTGGCTCCACCTGTGCGCCTGTCTTTCATTGGTCTCCTTATTTAGTTTTCCTCTTGCATGCATTACATTCATTCCCTTCAGTGGCCGACAAGGAAGCTGACCTTCATAGCCGGGCCACCTTATAGAGGCGATGACCTCCTTTTGCCAACCAGCACAGCGTGCGATGGAAGCCTGGGCTCTGACAGGACAACAGGTATGACTCTGTGACTGAAGAAATGAGTGACGCTTGGAGAAGTCCACCTGACCAGGAAGGAAGGAGCTAATCCAAAGGAGGGAAGGGCCCAGGCAATGTGGTAGCTGTGCCTGGGAGGTAAACATCACAGTACCTGGTACACAGCAAATACCTACTAGGGACAGCTCAAATTCCTGGAACAGCTGGTCAAGGTAATATTAAACCAAAATTGCCTATTTTCCTTTATGCTTATTTTCTACACATCTCTAAAATTCTCTAGTGTACTTATCCTGTTTATCTTTGTATCCCCAATTTCTGGCCAGTAGCATATCAGACAACAGCACGTGCTCAGGATTGACCTAAGTGATGTCACAGAGCTAAATGCAAAGTCAGAGAGAATACTTACTAGAAAAAAATGCCATTGATTCGGTGTTATTTTAGCTACTTAGCAACTACATACATTTTCAAAGGTCAAAAAAACACCATAAAGGTCTTCATCCAAATTGGCTGTATTATAGACACATGATATTTGTTAACATTCTAAAATTCTCATAGCACCTTATACCTAAAAAATAATAAATCAGTAAGTATTTTGGTCTTATTATATATTATGTTTATTGTATTATTATATTAATTTATCTTTCAAAAGCTTTGCTTTGTGACAATAAAGTGAATCTGTGCTTCCCCGCTGAGCTCTTTTAAAACAGCATCTTCAGACTTTATAGAATTCAGCTTCTCCTTTCCCTTTTCGTTTTTTTTCATTCTCTTGTCCTCTCCTTTCATCCTCTTTTCACTCTGCTTCTTTCTCCTCCCCTGTACTTTGCCTTCTCTTCCAGCTCCTCCTCGGCTGCGGGGCATGGGCTGGACGTGGTGACGCTGGTGCGCTCTCATGATTGCCAACTGTATGTCAATATGTATGGAGACGAGAGAGGATCTAAACATGGTTGTATGTGATTTGGATTTATTTACTGAGAGGGACTGGGAGAAGATTCACACAGTTGTATTAAGGACTCAATATTGGTATTGTGATACCATTTTTCTACTAAAAAGAATCAGCAATATTAGAGAAACAGTTGGTTCTCAGAGCTGGAGCACAGAAAGCAAAAAATGAGGCCACAGTACCTTGTGGTTCTTTTTGGCAAGGGACCAGGAAGCCCACTTCAAGAGGCTCCCCTTGGCAAATCTGGGGAAACATTAGCACTGACGTAAAGAATGATAGCAATATATTGCATTACACTGGATAAAAGTGCAATCCCTGCGTTCATACGTATAAAAATAAATAAGTAAAGTAAATGCATTAAATATTTTATGAGAAACAGAAAATATACATGGTTTCAAAGCAGCATAGAGTACTCTAGAATACAGTGGAGTATCAAAGAGTAGAGGGAAACACCCAGCAAAGACAACAATAATTTGACTAAGTGAACATTCCTGATAATAGAGAAAATTAAAACTGGCCACTTCCCAATAGGTTTTGTTAAGAATACAGCATGACTCTGTGGTGTTTCTATCATATATATATATATATATATATATATATATATATATATATATCAGGAAATATCATGTAAATTCAGATTCAGAAGCATTCCATATCGTAATTAGATGAATTTCTACAAAAAAGGCAAAATCATGGAATGAAGCAAGAGTCAGATTTAAAAAGACAGTTAAAAAGTATAAAAATCAAAAATAGTGAGAAACTTATTTTGGAAAAAAACAAAACAAAATTAAGGAGACATGATTAGCAAATGTGGACTGTTATACGTAACTGCAACATTTTAGTGAAAAAAAATCATAAGAAGAATTGTAAAGCCTGACGAAGAAGACTGCATCGAAATAAGCTTATTATTTTGGACAGCTTTGTGATTAAGTTTAAAAAGTGCCTGGATAAAAAAATACATGTTAAAGTAGGGAGGGCTGAAGGAATAACTGGCCAGCAACATATACACGGTTCAGTAAAATAAAAGTCCTTTGTACCGAATATCCCAACTTTATTAGATTTACTTCTAAAAACTTAAAATGGTTCCTCCTTACCCCAATGTTGCATAAATATTGACATCAGTGCTACTTAAGAGTTTTATTAGCCCAGAGACAAAATCTACACATGGGATACAGTTGATGACAAAAATGGAACTCATGGTAGACACATTCCTTAATTTCAAGCTGAAGAAAATAAAATAATAATGAGTTATTTGTGAAGCATTTACTTTGTGCTAGTCACTGGACACAAATTAGCTCTAGTCCTTTATGAGTATTGACAGCTAAAAATCTAGGGAATCCTGTTGCTGGAAGCTCAGTCACTTTGGAAGCAGCAGGTACAGCTGAGAATTAAACTTGGTCTGGTTGACTTCAGAGCTCACCTCCTTCCTGCCGTGTCCAATCACTATCACTTCCTCCAGGAGCTGCAGCCTCCTGGTATTATAAGTGGGTGAAGGGTCTCCACATTGTTTGCATGTTCTCAAATACCTCGTACATCAGCCTAACACATCACTGTAAGGTCATTGAGATCAGATAGTACTTTCTGGAAGCATCTGGAGAGGTATTCGTTAACGAGTAGAGTTTATTTTTATGGACACATGAAAAAGAATAGTCTTTTGTATTGCTAGAATCACTAGAGCCAGGGGATAGATCAAGAGGTAGAAATTGTAGAAAGTCAAATAAACTGAAGTAATGCTTGCAGGAGTAGGGCCTTTGTGCTTAGAATAGCACCTAGTGTGTAACTGTCACCCGATAAATATATTTTGAATGAATGAGAGTAAATTGGATATAAGGAAATTCCGAAGATAAAATTTGGCCCTCTTTACCATTTTGCTTAAAGCTAATTTGAATTCCAGCCAATGTGTGTTGGAAATATTTAGGAGAGTACTGTGTGTACAATTAATCTACTTATGCTGAATAACTGCTCCATAAGTAGTACTGGTTTTAGTAGAAATATCTACAATATACTTTTGGATAAGAGCTATGGATCCTAACATACATCATTCTGTGGAGTAAAGGCTAATCATGGATGAAACATGGATCATGAATGTTCAAGTGAACCGTAATTTGATTTGGCATACCCAAAATATTTTTGCCTCTTGATGAAACACAATAAATGTCTAAATGCTCCTGCCAGAAGATATCAACATGACAAATATAGCGACTATATCCAGTGGGGGTCAAGAGCAACTTCTGGGTGGAGAACAACTCCCAAGTGTCTGGATGACAGCATGACGCAAAGACAGAGCAAAAAGGTAGCTGGAGAGCTGAGCGCTCGCTCTTAAGTCCGGTTGTTGAAGGTGGTAGAAAACATCACCATGCAAACCACACCCCCCCACGCCCCAGAATTCCCATCGGTCTTTATGGATGGAGCCCAGCTTGTCAGTCTGCCCAGAATCGAGTGGGAATTAATTCTTTCTAGACACCATGTGTCGGCCTAATTTGTGGACTTCTTCCCTCCTGAGCCATTGGCAGAGGAAAATACAGTGTTTTCTTACCTGATCATTAGTTGCTGTCAGTATTACTATGACCAATGACCAACATAGAAATGAAAAAGTGTGATAAAATCAATTCAAAATTTCAAAAATTTTTAACAACGCATTTATTTTTATGTGAGGAAGTAGAAATAATCTGTTTCTGAAATTCCATTCATATGTCATTAAATATTTTCTATTTTTCTGGAGCACTACAAATCAAGACCTATTGTATCTGTCTTTACTTTACTCCTATATGTAATTTAGGTAATACATATAATCCTGCGTGTAATGCTATAACGTATCTTTCCACATCTTTAGTATATAGTCATGGATTAAATTGGTCTCTTTTAATTTATTATTTACCTTGGTTTGTAGTGTCACCATCCACCCAGCAACTCAAACTAGAATCTTGAAATTTATTCTTATTTTTCCTTCCTTTGCCTTTTCTAACTCTGCTATAATTTTCCTGTCATAACGATGACCTACTGACTTCACTAGTTCTAGCACTCTGTCCAGTTTTACTAACATTAGCCATCGTTAGACTCTCCTCGACTCAGATCAAGAGTGTCCTAACAGGTCTTCATGCATCTAGTCTTTGCTCAAATCCACTCTGCACACAACAGCCAGAAAGTTTAAAATTCTACTTGTGAGTCTTAAGTTGTCCGCCATCAAACATTTACAAGGTTGATGACATTAGCTCTCTTGTTCAGTGTTGTTTCCCTGGTGCTCCGAACATTGCCTGCTACAAAGTGAGCCCTTGGGCATTGTTTATTGAAGGAATAATTGTATGGCTTGGGACCAGAAGAGCACAGTGGACTTACCTGATGCCCTGTCTCCCACTGAACACAGCAGCCCTGACTTGGGGGCTTGAACAGCTACCTGCTTCCTGGTCTAGAGAAGAGAGCCAGATTTTCTTGGTATTGTGTGCCAGCACCTAGCTGACCTGGCTGCTGCGTGTGTTCCCAGCAGTTGTTCCTTCAGTGCCCTTCATTTCTGGGCCCTCAGCTTCTATAGTTCACCTTCTTTTTCCCCTCTGCCAAGATGCCAACGGTTCCGCCTGACCAGTAACACCTTTTTCTCTGCAGCCATACCGCATGCACACACACACAAACACACACACAAATGTCCTAAACTAAGGATGGCATCAGAATAGTCGGTGCATTTGACTATTCTCGCCTTTGTTTCCTTGCTTTGTAACTATTTGTCAACGAGTCATTCATCCTCCCTAGAGTATGATATTCCTGAATTGGAGACCATTACTTATTCATTTTGGTATTTTGTCAGTGTAAAACCAGAGCCTGGTACACTCAGTAGCAGCCTACTGAGTGAAGAACTGATACTCTAAAAGTCAAGATTATACTGTATTTATGCCTTTGTGCTTCTAGAATCATGAAATTTTCTTGATTATGCTTTGTCCCAGTGAACAGTATAAAAATATTTAAATTTCAGCAGTCAGATCACATTGCAACATTTCTCAGAAGGAACCCAGGCTTTTCTAACACTTCTTTTGGTGGCATCTGTAATCGAAGCACTAGCTTACAACCATACCAATCAAATATTAACAATCATATGAAAATGTAAGGAGATAAGTCTGAAATTTGTGGTTTTGTCTTCCTTGCTAAGACTCTTTGTGGGGGTTCTAGCTTTGGTGATTCGAGTTCACATCTGTCCGACGGAGTCATCAACACCACATTTGAGTGCTGCTTTCTGTGCAATGACAAAGTCTGCCTTTAATTAGCATTCCTATCTGTTGTTTGCAAGTCATGCTGTTTAGTCCCATTTGCTATATTCGAAAGAGACAGAAAAATAAAAAGCAAGAGTATTTCTTGCACAAAAAGAGACAAAGGCAGAAAACCCTGTTTAAATTTCTTAACCGAGGGAATATGAGTCTCTTAGATTTGGGCATCCTCGTGTCTGCAAAGATTCTGATGGGCGTAAGGCCCGAGGGCAGAGGGGCTTTGGAAACACACAGCAGGGCTGAGGCTGAAGGCCTTGCTGGATGCAGAACGTTTCTTTCTGAAGCATGGTTGGTATTTTTGTTAGAGGTAATTGGTGGTCAATAGGGACTGGCTTTGTCACTTCGGCTCTTTCAAGCTGACCCTGATGGGAGTCTTATTATCCACGGAGATGCCACCTCTACCCCCACAGTACTTTTTAATTCCCTACTCCCTTTGGACAAGTGATTGAGTGTCCCTGTAATACCTTTAATGGAAGCTGTGCTGCTAAATCAAGGAAGCTTAGGATGGAATGGACAGGTATTCATTTTTAATGCCCTCCCCCCATATCAGGTAAAACTCTGCTAGTGGGTCAAACGCAAGTGTCACACTGAGTGGATGCTTCTGCAAGATGAGCAGGGAGTGGGGCTGGTGTGTGGTGCGGCTCTTTAGCCACCTGTCTTGGGAAGTACATGCTGCTAACTAGCTTATAAGTCATCCTGGGTGACAACCGGTAGCAGAAGAGTAAGACTCAAAGAATAGAATATTTGAATTTAAATATAAACCTTTACCTTTGGAAAGACACTGATGATTGTAGCAACTTGAGCTCTCTTTTGTCTACCATGAAACACTGACAAAATATTGGACTATTTTGGTCTTTCTAAATAGGATTGAATTAGTTTCCTGGAAAACAGAATGTTTCTGAAATTTATATCCTGGGAATAACTTTATCTTTTCTTAAACTTTCACCTTCAATACACTGGAAAACATTATTAACAAATTAAATCAAGAAGTTGTCATGTTATTCTATAGTTGATATTGGACATAAGCACTACAAGTCAAGAACACAGGACTATTTGTTTTTAAGGTAATGTTCTCTGTTTTATAATAATACAGACAGCACATATTATGCATTAATGCATTCTTATTTTTCTGTTGTTCTATTTTTAAAATTTAAAAGAATTACTAAATAATGCATGTTTTAGTGACAATAAATCTTGACCATAATTCTACTATTAACTAGCTAAGTAAAGTACATATACATTTATTAATATGTCTTATAAATAAAACCACAAGGTTAAAAGTAGCTTTCTCATATTTCTTCTGGTTCTGTGAACTTATGGTCTTATGTGTTTTAGGCACCAGAATAGATATGTTACTTATAAAATAGTGTTTTTTAATTTCTACAAAATATTTATAGATACAGAGCTTTTATGAAATTTGAACCTGCTTTATCTGGTTTCTTAGGGATTTGTTTTTAAGAAATAATAAAGTAGCTAACAAGATTTCAGGAGGTAGCCAGGTTGTGAGCATCCTCGGAAGGCTTATGACTCCAGAATATCCCTGAACTGTCAGGATGCTGCCTGCCCTAAGTACTCAACAGAGGAAACAAGCAGGATGCCAGACTGAAGAATCTACTCAACACAAGTAGACCTACGCCAATCGACTTATTATTTGATGACGTGGGACTTTTTTCCTTTGAAAGGGTTTTCTTAAACAATGATTGGCTATAAAACTGAAATCAGAGCATAATGACTTCTAAATAAAAACATTCAGTTCAGTCTGGGACAATAACAATCTATCAAGCTGGGCCAGGTTGTACAGGCCTGTAATCCCAGCACTCTGGGAGGCTGAGGCAGGAGAAACACAAGGTGAAGCCCAGCCTTAACAATACAAGGACTTAGCGAGACTCTATTTCAAAAAATAAAAATAGTCTGGAAATGTACTCACTGTGCAGATGCCTGTGCTGGTCATCGGTTTCCCATAAAACATTTATCAACTCGTAATTGTATACCAGGTTTGGGTAATTACCCAGGGTATAAAAATGCATTCAGCAAGTTACTGTAAAGAGTTTATAATACAGTTGATGACAAAACTCACCTAAAGAGAATGCTTTTATGCAATATTATAAGTTCAATATGATTTGTGCCCTGTAAGGAAAAGGAGTCTTTAGTTAAAACCTTGGAGGAGGAAAGGTTGGGCCAACGAATCAAAAAATTTCAGAAAAAGTAACATGAAAACCACATTTCAAACAGTGTTCAGGAATTTGTCAGGCCAGAAGTATCTCAGAGTATGTCATGTGTTGCATACATGTATGTGTATAAGTGTGGCTATGGGTGTGCATTCGAGGGGCAAGGCTGGCATGGAAACAGATAGCTTGAGTTAAAGATGGAGCACATAGAGGGAGATTATATTTTTAGTAAATATAACAACTAAATGAGTGAGTGTGCTATACAGAAAGTTTCCAGTTGATGGACCTTTTTGAATTTTCCAGTCATTTGATTGGAGCCATGTAGAGCCCGTTGCAAATAAGCAGTAGCTCTGCAAAAGTAAATGCAATGTTTGTACACGAGGAAGACCAAATCGATCGTTTCACTACTAATCAAACATAGTGTTATTATGCAACCTTTCACTCGTACACACACACACACACTCACACTCACACATACACACAAATACAGACACACAAGTATTACTTGAGTATTTCAACTACTTTACAGAAAAATTTTCGAAATTAAAGAAAAACCTTCATTACACAGTCACATAATCATTGCCACAGTCAGAACACAGAACAGTTCAAATGAGCTTAAATTCTCTTATGCTGCCTGTGTGGTCAAATCCTCCTCTCACAATTAAGCTTGCGGGCTATTATTGATTGCTTTTTCATTAAAAAAAAAAAGGCAACAGAAGGGCGACAGAACATCAGATAAGTGGAATTGCACAGGTTGCTCCCACCTGCATACACCTTCTTTGACTTAGCATGCTTTTGAGTTGAAATTCATCCACGCAATGTGCATTTTGTTGTCTTACTACACTGCAGTTCACCACTCAACAGTCGAAGGGCACTTGCGTTGCTTCTAGCTGAAGACCATTAAGTTGCCATAAACACACGTGCAGAGTTTTATGTGACTACAAGTTTTTATTATTAGAAATAGGATTATTGGATCATGCGATAAGTGTATGTTTAATTTTATAAAAACAGCAACTACAACAACTGGCAAAATGTTTCTAATGGGACTGCACCATTTTGTTTCTCCACAGGAAAGTATGGAAGTTCTCGTGACTCCTCATCAGCATGTGGTGTAGCTATTTTTGTGTAGCTATTCTATGTGTAATGATATTTCATAGTAATCTTAATTTTTATTTCCTTAATGGTTAATGATGCCAGTCATCATTTCTGATGTTAATTTTCCCTCAAAAATATATTTTGGGGTAAAACATTGTTCAAATGCTTGTCTGTTTTAGAATCATGTCTTTCAAAGTTGGGTTTGAGAGCTATTTCCAAATTCTCAATGCAAATCTTTCATTGGATAATCAACTTGTAAATATTTGACCTTAGGGTTTCTCTGTCTTTTCATCCTTGTACCAGTATATTTTGCACAACAAAGATTTTAATTTGGAAGAGTTTATATTTATCGTGATGCAAATAATGTTTTGGTACCTCCCTATTTTAAAATATCTTTTCAAAATTTTAAAGCCTTGAGATGCAATAAGAATATTTTGTGCCCCTCTTTTCATCAAATTTTATATCAAAGAAACATCTGAAGTTAATATACACTTTCTTCAATCACTGGAAAACATAGAAGGGAATAATCCACAAACTTGGCATAAATTCTTTAAATGCATAAGATGTACAATCATCATTGTGGCAAGCAATGTGTCTTCACATTGTTTTATAGTACAAAATGCTTTAACTTTTTTTCATTCTTTCTCTTAAATATGCAAAAATTATACAGCTCTCCCCCATAAAACTCTGATTTAATAGGTAGTAGATGGGACTTAGTAAATAATTTTGTACAAGTGCCCATGAGTCACATTTGAAATCATTAATTATATGAATATTAGTAATATTACACAATGCTTTGTACTTATTTCAACTTAATTGACTACATTGAATTTGTGTTTTTCTATACTAAATAACTACTGTAACAATGTGTTTTTATTACTTCTTACAAAAACTCCCGACACAGGATAACAAGAAAGATGATCAGTAATGGACTGGTGGCAAGGTCCAGGCATTATCTGTACACACCATGAAAATCAATTATACTCTGTTCAGATAAACCCTTTAGCACTAATAACAGCAAAGTCCAGATTGGTTGAATAGTGGGTATGACAATCTCATCTTTGCATGTACCCCCCTGGAGTCTACACTCACAGAGGTGAAATAGCTATGTCTTTCATGACGAATTCAGTTAGACAGTATGGTTGGAATGTCTTAAATGCAATGCTGAAAAGCTAGAACTCGGTGGGAAAAAGAATAAAATATATAAAGGCTCCTCATTATAGAAAAATGCAGAAGTTATCAACCAAGCAAAAGGTCTTGGTCAAGTAAGGACTGGAGGAATGGGTCAGCGGTTAAAGCACTTGCATAACAAGCACTAAGTCAAGTGCTAAGTACCCAAGTTTGATTCCATAGCACCACATAAGCTGGGCTTGGTGGTGCACACCTGTAGTTCCAGCACTCGGGAGGCTGAGGAAGGAGGATTGTCGTGAGTCCAA
Source organism: Ctenodactylus gundi (assembly GCA_004027205.1). NCBI lineage: Eukaryota > Metazoa > Chordata > Mammalia > Rodentia > Ctenodactylidae > Ctenodactylus > Ctenodactylus gundi. Next base: position 19,796 of record PVKB01004831.1, on the reverse strand, counting down.
GGCAAGCTAGGGCTCCACAGTGATTTCAGGACCAGCTTGGGCTACAGAGAGAGACTCTGTCTTTAAAAAAAAGTAGTCTCAGTCAGGCAAAAAATGATTTGTTTGTTTGTTTGTTTTTAGTGTGTTCTTGGAGAATTGAAACAAGGGACTTGTGCATGTAAGACAAATGCCCTAACCACTGTTGTAGGCCCCCAGCCACTACAACAGTTTCTTTTCAGCAAGAATTATAGCTTAGCTATTCTATTTTTAGCTCTCTGTAGTCACTCAGTAGTGGCAGAGCAGAGGGACTACAGGAATGGCTCAGTGGTTAAAGCATCTAGCAGAGGCTAAGTCAAGCATTAAGTACCCAAGTTTCATTTCCAGCACCACATAAGCCGAGGCTCACACAAAAAGATTACATTGAAATCAAGGCCAGCCTGGGTTCCATAGTGATTTCAAGACCAGTCTAGGCTACAGAGAAAGACCCTCAAAAAAAAAAAAAAAAGAATAGTGGCAGAGCAGAACACTCAGTCAGATCGACAAAATGTGCATGACTACTGTTACTGGATCCAGATATAAGAAGCTGTGTGACACTGCTGTACCGATATGTTTCTTTCACTAACATTAGCATTGCCTGGAGCTCTGACAAGTTATTGCCTAGAGGCCAAGGTTGGGACAAGAAACCGTTCATAAGGCTTTTGAAACTTGAACTTCCTTAATTAGCTTAAAATAATGCATATATAGTAGAATAAAGAAGTTTTTTAGAAAGTTATTGTCTTTTACTTACAAAAAAGATGCATGGTGAATCTTTCTAGAAAAAAACTGTCTATAGCTTTAGCATTAGTGGGAGTGTGGGATATATCATTCAAATAAATAATGAACAGGTAAGCCAGTGACTTCAATAGTCACTATAAACTGAAGAAGTATAAAAATGAATGCAGCTTCATGAAAGAACACGTATGAAGAAAATATGTGCTTACTCCTTTATTTTTATGTAATGGCAATTCTTAATTCTATTTGGTGTAACTTTTTAGATACTTCTAGAAAGTTCTAAGAACTCTGTCAAGTCATTGACACTCCTTGTCATTTAAAAAAATGATACAATAATGAAACTAACACTGTTTGGAAATGAGTATCTTTCAATGGCTGCCCATAACAACTTATAAAAGGAACATGATTTTTCTTACTGATGCATTTATTCACAAGTGAATTAATGACTTTCAATTTTGTCAAGCAAACATTCTGAAGCCAGTGCCTTCTTTTACATTATTATTTTTAATCTAAAGTTGATTTTGAGATTCCTGAGTTACAAAGAAAGAAATTAATGTTCCGAGATAGGAAGATGATGCAGCCAGTGGCAAGGCCAGAGTTTCATGTAGGTCAACTTACATCAAGACTCCTGACACTGTCTTTGTGAGTTTCTTTTACCTAGACGGTTAACATGTTGCTCAGTCTGCAATGCGTGTTGCACTTTCCACCTGACATTGTCTAATTTCCCCTCACATGGGCCCCTCAATCCTGCTACCTGAAGCACCCTTTTCCTTTTGCATACTTGGCACATCATTTCTCCTCCCCAGGTTGGTATCTGAGGAAATCTCCCAGTTTTCCTTTAATTGGCACTGGCAACATGTGGTCTCTGATAAAAAGCATATTTTCTTTGGATATTGCAATCATCAGTTAGGCTCATTTTTCTTGGCCCCTCCATCGAGCTGAACTTCTTTCGAAAAAGAAACAGAAGCTTGTGGGTTACTAAATGCCAGAGAGCTGAACTTAAAAAAAGAGAGAGAAAGAGAGAGAAAGTCACACAGGAAAACAATTTTAAAATAAATTTAGAAAACATGTGTGTGTGTGTGCGTGTGTGTGTGCGCGCGCGCTCGCACACACACACACACACACACACACACACACACACACACAAATAGACTTGTATCAGTCACTGGGTTCACCTGTGAACCATATGCAGAATGAGACGGTGTATGCAAAACTCTTAAAGGGCATGATTTTTACCCACAGCCTATTTAGTCCAAACACAGCTAAATGAGGAGGCCAAATATAGAAAGTGATGCTCCAGGCGCCCTACGGCCTATATAGATTTTAAACTCAAATGATTTGCAAAATCACCACTAAGACAGCTTGCTCATACTGTCAGCCTGCCAGCAGCAGAAGCCTGGCGTGTATTTCTGTCTTGGCAGATGCCCGTTCTGTTCTAAAGGTCTGTTCATCTGATGCTTCCTTGTTTTCAGGTAATGCTCAGCGCCTTCGTGCACAGGGACGAGTGTTGTGAGCTCATTTCCCTTCTCCACGTCCCCGAGGAGGGACCGTCTGGACTCTGACCCTGACCGTGAGCTGGTATCTTAGTTTTCTGCCACTAAGAGTTCATTTCTGCTCCCCAAAACGAGAAGTTATGGGTGTCCACATTCCTTCCTTTTTATGTGTTTCAATTTTCTTCCAATATTTTGTAGGGCAAAGGGAAATGAAGCCAGTGGCGGGTAATACCGATGGTGATTACCTAGCATGATTCTATTTCTTTGAAAAATCACCTTCGATTTAGGAAGTTCTTTTTTTAGATTAAATTATGGTTTTCCAAACTGATTAGCATAGTCTTGAAGCCACTCTGAAGTGTTTGTTAGGCTTCGCACGCTGGTCTCCATATGCCTCTTTTCAATTACATGTGCCGCCACAAGTATGGCTAAACGAAACGCTTCTTTAAAAACAGAAAGCAAACTGTTAGGCTTTGTGCAGCGTAACTAGTTAGCGTGCGACATCTCAAACTGCCCTGATTTCATCACCAAACTGCTGGATGTTCTGTTTGCAGAAATAGCCATTAAAATATGTCTCAAAATTAGATCCTCTGTGGGAATTAAAGGGGACATATGGGGTCTGTACGGTCTTCATGTAACATACAATGGGGTGCAGACCATCCCTTTCGTTTTAGATGGTAGAAAAAGTAACAATGATTCTATAAAATATTTATGGAACACTTTTTTGTATGTTTGACCTGATTCGAAAATCTCATGATTTTCGAATCAGGTCAATTTATTAAATAAGTAACTTCCCAATAAAACTACATAAGATACGTGCTATAAATTAATTTATAACTTTAGTTCTTTGGACAATCTAGTAATGTTCCCAAGGGCAAGCAGGAGAGCCACAGAGCAGAGGTCAAGGCCAAGTAGTGTTGCTACAAGCGCTGCATCTCATTTTGAAGTTCCTTGGAAAAGTGTGAAAGGATTGTACAAAGAAGCCCTGTGTTCACCTGTGCTTGTGTTGAACGCACAGTGGGTCACTCGGCAAGACGGAAATTCTCCCAAGTATCCCACCAGAGTGCCTGTCACGTGGCCAGTTCTCAGAACACGTTTGCAGAACGAATGCATAAATGAATGAATGATAGCTTACTTTCTGGGACACGCCATAAGTACACTAATTAGAGTACAAAATAAGATGTCAGCTGGACAAAACAGATGCACACAACATAAACAATGTGTAAACCCTCCACGCAGCTTCATTTAGCCTCTGACCACAAGGGGAGGCACCGTGCCACCGCCATGCTGCCCTCGCGCTCACCTGAGTTGACTCAGGCTCCAGATCCGTCTCCATGTCCTCCGGCTCAGCAGTTGGTCGCTTCAGTTTGGATTTATGTTTCTTTTAAGAAAGCATATTTATTTGTTCTTTGTTTGAGTCAAGATTACACTTTGTAATCCAGACTGGTCCTGAACTCATGATGAAACCTAGGCCTCTTGCCTCAGCTTCCCAAATGCTGGGATTATAGGCAGGTATCACCATGCCTGGCCATTTTTTTTTTTAATATGGTGCTGGGGAATGAAATTCAGGGCCTTGTTCATGCAAAGCACGCACTCCAACCACTGAACTAATTGCCAGGCATATTTATTTAAAAAGCAAACTCCCAGTTCTGATGTCCTGCGTTCAAACAAGTGAAATTAAACTTAAAAAAAGACTATTTTCATTAATTGCTCATGAAATATATCTTTTTTTTAGCGTGAAAAGCATCATTATCCTCAGTGATACAAAAGCTCCATGGTGGGGCTGGAGGAATAGCACAAGGATTAGAATGCCTGCCTAGCAAGTGCAAGGGTCAAGTTCAATTCCCCAGCGCCACAGAAGCCAGGTATGGTGGCAAATGTCTGCAGTTCTAGCACTCAGAAAGCTAACATAGGATTGCTGTGACTTTGAGGTCAGCCTGGGCTACATAGTGAGGACTAGCCTGAATTACAGAATGAGACCTTGTCTCAAAAAAAAAAAAAAAATATGATGCCTAATACAGAAGGAAAAGTATTTTTTTTAAAGAAATCAAGGTAAATTGTTTAGAGAATAATGTAAGATTTGGGGTTCCATAACATTTAGTCCATACTGGAATATCACAAAAATATGTACTGCAAAAGTTACTGATTTTCTACAACATAATGGAATGCTCTGGAATCACCATCAAACTGATTTCTTTCTTTTACTTAATGTTTGCATTTGTACAAGTGTATATGTTTGAATAATTGCATTTTGAGGGATATTTTGAACTTGCTAGGAACAGAACGAACAATATGGAGAGGAATGTGTTGTTTGATGCCTTCTTGGCCTTTAAGAGTATATTAAAATACATTTCTGTTTAGTAAATAAAGTTGAAATCCAGGATGCTACAAAATTCTCAGGTTTCATTTCTACCAAAAACATGAGCACTAGAGCAAAGATAGTTTTTACTTACTTCTCCAAAAAAGGATTTTGAATTACAGGTGTACCTGGCCACAGAAAATCCAGACACATGCAAACCCAGATTGATACATATGATAAATTATTTTAAGGGTTCTCAGAACACCCATGCCATCATTCATCAACAAGAAGCTGCTCTACAAATAGGCACACATTTCCTGAAAGGATTTATAATCTAGCCAATACGGTACATTTTGAATGTGTTACAGAAAGGACAGATTTACAGGAGACAATCTGCCTTCATGATGATTGCATATTGTGGCATTTTTAGTCCATATGGAACAGTAAGACTTGGATAGCAGGCATTTGACCTTCAAAATCATGCAAATGTGGAGCCAGACTTCTACTCTTACAGCTGGGGACGTCAGTAGGATGTCTTCAGCTTATCTTGGAGGCATTGATTAAAACACAATTTGACTTCTGAAAATTATTGAGATTTTAGTTTCATACATCTGCCCAGCCCCCACTCAAGAATGATTTAATCTTTCTCCTCTTCTTCCACTTCCCCTCTGGCTAACCTCCACTCATTAGCACCCAGAATTCAAATACTGATCAGTTAAGAGAGAACTTGCTAACTCAGAGCCAGGGGCTAACTATAAACAAGACTTTAAACGTTTTTGTTCACGCCATAGCTAATCTCAAGTAGTAACTTCTGATAATGTTTGAAAAGGTCTGAGAATGGCTTTGCACCAGTGACCTTAGGAAAGTGCACATTTTCTCACCCAAAACCTTGATGGTGCCAGATACAATCAGACTGTTTATCTGGCAATGTTAATTTTCTGAGTTTACAGTATAACCATTCGCCAAGATTATTGGAACAGAATCACAAGAAGTTGTATTTGTTAATCGGCCAATTTTTCTGCATTTAAAAATTCAGTGCAAAATGGTATCACATTTTCTAGAAGGCTGACAAAACTCTGCTTGAATAAATGCATTTTCCCAAGGCTAAAGTAATAAAAAAAAAATCAAAATTGAGAGAAACAATTTCAACAGTTTCCCTCTTTGTGATTTGAGGCATTGAGAATCCTGCAGGGAGAGGCGGACTGAAACAAGTAGCAGGCATCCTTGTGACCACATTCTGCCAAGCTGAAGACAAACCAAATCATAAAAGAAAAAAAAAATTCTAGGCAAAATCCCGGCTTCCAGGCAAAATGCATGCCTCTAAAGAGGTAAAGTGGGATTTTCGTCCCCATCACAGCACCTGCAACCACCTCAGTTACTCAGAATCTCTAAAGGGATGGCTCATAAGGCTCTGCTTTAGGCAGGCTTTGGGAGCTTGGCTACAGGCCTTAAAGAATTTATTTCTTTGTTATTTTGTAATTCCTCCTTCAAAATCAAGTCTCTAGCAACTCATTTTAACTATTGTGACTCTTCCCTGACAAAGAATGAGTCTTCTTACAACACCCAGCTCTTGTCTCAAAACTAAGCTTAACCATTTTTAACATGTACAATTTTTTCCTAATCACCTTTAATTATCTATAGTTGTTGACAGAAGGTTTCATGTTTCCAAATGCTTTTGGTATGGGCAATGTTTCACAGTTTCCTTTTGGAACACATAAAATGCCCAATATCCTTATCGTCCAAAACACCATATAGCCATACCAGCATTTATCGCAGATTTACTATGTACTACTAAAAACTTTCATGCATTTATTCTGATTTAGCCCCTACAATAGGCGAATGAAGTAGCTTTCTGGTTTTGCTTGTTGTAGATTTTTTTTTTGAGTGAGGCTAAAGATAGTGAGCCATCTTCAGTCATCTTTGGCCATGCAAGCCAGAGTTTGAACCCAAACAATCTTTCCCAAGAAGCAGCAACCTATACCATTTGCTCAAAAGAAAGAAAACAGTGCAGTGCTAGATATTCAGTCTCATTTTCTGGACTTTGTTTATTTCTATTCTTCAGTCAAAAAGTTCAATACAAAACTATAAACCCTCATAAATTCTCCCAATAAAAAAGCAAAATGGCCACTTTATGTTTTAAATATAGATAAGAAAGAGTAGAAAAGGTCCATATGAAGTTATTTAATGTTCTGTTATCAGGAGTCATTCTTCTCTTGATGAATAAGAAGAGATGGATAAACTCTAAGATTCCTTCCTTATGATGACTCTTCACTGGTAGAAATCACAATAATGTTTTACAATGTTATCTTTATTTATAATATTCGGCATATGGATTCACAAATCAGATTAAAAGGACATGGACCATATATTATATACTTGCAATATGTTTCTTCCTAGAAAAATGGAGCCCTGTCTAGAAGCTTCACTTCTAGCGTGTGAGAAATACTATCTAATTCAACCTAGAAACCTAGAAGGGTAGTACTTTCTACTCCTGAAAAACCAAGTAGGCACTTGGTGATTCATTCTTATAAGACTTTTGCCCTGACCTTAATTACTGGTACTTGCATTTGTATGTTCAGAATGATCTTATCTATCCCACATACACATTTTACACTTCTCTGAGTATATCTAGGACACTAATTTTTTTTTTTGAGTTTTGAAATTTTCCACAAAAATGTATACACAAACATAGACAACATTTGACGTATCTTTTCCATTTCAGGACCTTGTTTGAAGACCTATAATTTTATCTCTCACTTAAAGACTGCTTATGCTCCTCAAAGGAGTTAACAAGGAGCTAGCTAAGAGCTAGGCATGAATACAGCAATAGATTTTTTTTTCCATAGAGGCACATCATAAAGCTTTGGGAGTTGAAAGGGAAATGTCTTTAAAACAATGTTCAAGTTTTCATTCTTGTGTGTATATAAAAAATAGTCCGTGTATTCTCTAAGTGTCTCTAAACAAAAGTGGGTGTGTTAATAATTAAAATAACTAGATGACTACTCAGACACGAGAGTCAGGGAGGAGACCTGCTTGCTAATGGTAAAATGTTTGTTCTAATAGACTGTGTTCTCTCATTCCCTTATGTCAGATGGCACTAAATCCCTCCTCCCTACAAATGTTCTGATCTAACATCTACTCAAAAATAAATGCAGTCATATGAATACACTTGGTTGAGAAAATACCAAAGCATAAAAATGAAATCAATTTGTTTTTTTCTGGAAGGAAGTTAAACAGATTTTTAAAAATACCCAATTTTGTGTTAGGCACTCTTTCAAAGGATAATTAACTGATCGCTCCCTTTCGGATTCACCTTCTTTCTTCTCCAGCATGTTCATACTTTGTCTCTTGCAAAATGATGCCCTTTAGAAAATCAGAGGATGACAAAGGACGGTCGAAGTATTCCCTCAATCCGAGGTGCTGTGGCATTTCCAGAAGTTGCTGGCTCTGGGCACGGTGCCAGCTTCTGTTGGACAGTACCCCGTGCTGTCCTAGCTTCCTCTAGGCTGAGGGTTGCCCTTCTCCAGCTAGGAGCCATACCGTTCCACGTCCACGAGAGAACCAGGCCATAGGGACAGATAAGAGGGGAATAGGAGGTGAGCAGCAAATGAAGCTCTCCCTCTTGTCAGTGTATTCCTATGAGGTTCTAACGCCACCACTGATTGGCAGGAGGTGGAGCTTCACTCCCAGCTTCCCTCCTGCTATTGCTCACTATTTCCAAGCTATCCTCCAACAACCTACAGCATAACAATAACATCCCCATGCTCCCCACTGGGAGAGTAGACTTCACCTAAACCTAAACCGGTCTGCGCTGTTAAAAGTGTTGGGAACCTTCCCCAAGGGCCAGCTCCTACTGAGTGTTCTGGTTTCTGGGCCCTGGAAAGAGCATATCTTCCTTTTGTTACTCCAGCCCCAGAGAGGGTACCTTCTGCTGACTGTGGCCTCTGGCTTGCCTTACTGTCTCCTCTGTGGCTTTAGCTATCCCATGATCTGTGCAACCATGAAGTAAATACTAGATGTCCATTGTCCCTACTTTGCTGTGTAGACTCTGATTACAAGAAAATAGGGAGTCAAAAAAAGCCTTGTGAAAAAAAAAATGAGATGTAATTACGGTATTTTTCTTGTTGCTGAGACACAATATCTGAAACATAACGACTGCAGGGAGGAAAGATTTATTTTAGTTCGCAGTTCAGAGATTTCAGCCTGTTCATGGTTAGCTGGCCACAGTGAAACAGCATGGTGCAGAGGGCACGGATAGAGGACAGCAGCACAACCCATTGTAACCAAGAAGCAGAAAGCAAAGGGAAGGCTAGTTAAGGAGACACAACCTTCCAAGTTAAGTACCCAGTGACCCATTACTCCTGCTAGGCCCCACATCCTAATATCCCGTGAAATTATCACAGGATTACTACACTTTATCAAATTAATTTCCATATCCAGTCACCTTCCAAATACATGAGGCTTGGGGGACATTCCAGATCCAAACCATAGCATTCTCCCCTGGGCCTCCAGAAGACTCATATTCATCACATTGTGTAGAATGCACCTCTGAGAGTCACCAAAGTCTAACAGTCTACTGTGTCTACTTTGAGGCTCATGGGAAACTCTTAGCTGTGAGCCCTTTTGAAAATCAAAAAAAGATATTTTTTTTTTGCATAAAACAAAAGGTAGGAATGGGAGAATTGAAGGAAATTGGACCAAATTACAGCTGAACTCCAGCAAGATGAACATCTAATCCTATAGCACCATGCTCAGTGCCCAGGTTAAACTGTGGTGAATGTCAAATCCAAAGCACGTAGGCAGGCACACTCCTAAAGCATGGCCAGCGACACACTCAAGGCCTCAGTCTTTGGGGGCTCCAATGGTTTCTGCAGCTTTCCTTAACAGAAGACCTACGTTCCTGCCATCTCCAAATTCCTCAATTCTTCACTGCACTTTTGGCTCACTATCATAACTTCATATTCTGCCCTTTCAGGGGCACACTGTCTGGCCTCCCAGGTTTCCTAAAATTTAGATCAAAGCTTTCCTGATCTGGTAACCCTTGCGTTCTTGTAGAATCAGCACAATGTGGACTATGTCGAAGTTTTCTGTTGGCTCAGGCAGTAACATGGCTCCCTTGGACCATGGCCTAGGAAGTCTTTGAGTGCTGAGATGGCTGAACTTCTAAAGGATACAGTATCTTAGGAGGCCCTGCAGGGTGCTCTCAGGATCTTTTCAAAACAAAGAATCCTGATCTTTCAAATAGTGAGGTCTGGCCAATTCCTGAAATGCTTTCAAGCCATGTTCCCTATTGTCTTGATGAAAAGGGCTTAACTTCTTTTTAATGCTAATCTTTTCAAATACCAAGCTCTCTTTTTCCTCAACTTTGCAAGTGTTTTCTTTCTAATGAAACCACAAAAATTTTATATCTTTTGGCTTTGCCATTTTTCTCCTGATCTTCAGTATACATCCGACAAAAAGCAGCAATAGAACACAAGCAATGGCCTGAACAATTGGCTGACATGAAATGTTCTCTTCCAGATTAGTTAGTCTATTCCTATTAAAGCATACTTTTTTTTTTCTTTTTGCCAGAGAATCACAAACATGCTTTTGTATCTAATTGGTAATAAGAGTTCACATACCTATCTTAAACCCTTTGAGTCTGGTCTTCACAATCTGTAGTTCTGTCACCATTCTAATCTATTATACTCATACCAGAATCTTTCATCATACTTACTTTACAGTGTCTTAAATCTTCTCTAACTCATATCTCCACACCTTCCCAACCTCCTCCTGCAAGCCAGTTCTGAATGTTTCTAAACCATATAGTCAGATATAGTTACAGCAATGACCTCACTCCTGGTACTAATTTCTGTCTTAGTCACTCACTTTATTTTTTCCTGGACACACTATCTGGTATTTCCAGCTGAAGGGAGGAAGGGTTTATTTTAGTTCACAGTTTGAAGATCTCAGGCCATTTGTGGCAGACCAGCAATGGCAAATGGCACAGCATGGAAGGCAGCTGCTCATCTCATCACAGAGACCTGAGTGAAGGGCAGACCTAGGAAGATGTTACCCTTCCAAGCCATGTCCCAAATGACCCATTCCTCCAACCAGGCCTGGTCTCCTAATAGCACATGAAATCAGCAATGAACTAATCCATTGACCCATTTGGTCCCTATGATCCTGTCTTCTGAATACTTGAGGCTTTGAGGAACAGTCCAGATCCTAGCCATGACATGTTATATATGATTTGTGACCAAAGAAATAAAGTGAATGCTTCAGGACAATCTAGACAGTGTCCATGACTCAGTTTCATCAAAATATGTATAATTACCTGATACATCTTATTGTTGTTGTTCTCACTTCTGAACTATTTCCTTATTGTGTTTTGCAGTATGTTTTGCACTATGGAATGTACAGTTGTTTGTATATAAAATTATGGAATTCCAGGAAAATTCAAAGATATGAATTTTCTGGGGTTGAGTCAAATTCTTTTCAACTGATTTGAAGTGAATGAATCATGGCACCATAGCAAGTTTTCTCTTATAAATGCACAGTTTTAGCCAAAAAAATATAGAGATAGATAAATGTGACAGTTTTCTACATTTTTCCTCTGTGAAGTTCAATGGGTAAGCAATAGCCTGGAACTCAAAGCTTTTGAAATAGTTTCTATTCTGTCCTCATGTTCAGTGACCTTGAGTAAGTAACCTACATCAGAGGCCACTCTAGCTCTGGAAGGAGTGATATTTTCTGGGACAATAGTCTCATGTTCAGGTAAAGCAAGCAATAGAAATATTCGGTTCCAGAAAAAAAAGTTAACAAACAAAATTAACATTTGGTTGTGTCCACGTGCATGAAACCCTCTTGAGTTTTCTCTGTGATTATAAATCAGTTCTTTCTAGTTATCTCTTTATTTTAATGCATGATGATTCATACTTCTGCCCCAAATACCAGTGACCATGTAGGATTCTTAGAAAGAGGTAAACACAAAATATTTGTTTAGTATTTGTTAAATTAAATGTGCCATCATTTTCTTTCTGCAATGAACATCCGTTAGGTAATGTAGAAAACTCTGAGGCTTACATTAAGACTATTTGCAAACGTGCAATTAAGAATTGCCTTAAAGAATTAACTATCTCTGAATTTTGGTTAACATATCAGCTGTTATTATTAAGACATTTGGATATTCTTCGATGATTCACTTCTTCCTCCCCTCTACAGTTTTCTCTGTCACTGGCTCTTGTTCTCAGGATTTCTTAGGATTTCTTACAGCTGCTGCAGCTCCTGTTCTGAGCAAAATTTCTCTTTGGGCAATTGTGGTCCTTCTTTCTCACCTGAAGTTCGTGCCTTCTTCCCAGGACTTTTTGTTGTTCTCTGAACCTAACAGCGAGGACTGCTAAAACTATCTCACACAGAATTGACATCAGACATTTACCTCAACATGAGGCTTATAGGCAATTCTACTGAGTCACCTCTTTTAGAAAGCATTATTGTAGAATTTTTAACCTTGACATATCTGTATGATTATTATAGTAGGAACAAGAAAAAAAATTGCGAAGCTCACAGAAGAACAAATGAGAAGTTTGTTGTCATTTGACAGCCGTAGGTTCCTGAGGCCTGAGGACAATGGATCCTTCTTAGAATATTAAGGGCAGCATGGGAGGATTCAGGAATGAGGAATAGAAGAAAGAGAATGCTTTGATATGACATCATGAAGTAGATGCCACCTTATAGATATTCATGGCCTCAGCTTTGGAGGGGAAGGCATTTAAGTTTTAAGATTACAGCCTGGCTTCTTTGAGAGAGTTTTAGCAATAACACATTTGCCGAATTTAGTCAATAATCACTTATTGGGTACTTATTGCATATAAGATACTGACATTTTCTTTCTTTATAAAGTAAGAATCAATACTTCTTATCTATCTCACAGACATGCTGGAAGGATAGTTCGATAAATAAAAAAACAATATTTAGATTCAAGTATTACTTTATTATTAGATTCTTATATTAATGGTAATTACTAATATAAGGGAAAGATTTGGTGTGTCTTAGTCTCTCACATGGAAATATGAGGGAAATAGAACATCGACAAAAGGTTACATGAAATCACAAAGAATGACCTGCATTTTAGCGTGGTCATGTATATTTCAGGACCTGGCTCACAGAAATGTTCAGAAAATGCTGAATAAATGAAGAAATAAACACATGACTGAGTTCTAAAATGAGACTGTTTTTTATCTTTACTCTGCCTACAATTGTGTCTGTGCAGTCTGTTTTACCTGTGACTTTGTCCATAAGCTTATCACATTTTCTAGGTCATTGTGCACCAAGGGTTCACAAAAGGAAAACTTGTGTCTCTTGTGGACATCTCCCTTTCCAGCAAGCAATCGCATTCTCATTGGACACTCGTGATGTGCCCTCCAGCACCCGGTCCTCTCACGATCATCTTCCTCTAGCCCCTGTGCTTCCATTCTGGTTCCAGTTGTAGATGCCTAATTTGCAGCCCTGGCTCTTTTTTTTCTAGTTCCATTTACCATAACCTGTTGTATATTTCCATATAGAAAGATTTTCTTGGCTTTCTCTTGTTCTCCATCTGTCATCAACCATGTTCCTCTCTTCTTGTCTCTTTCCTTCTCTTTTCAATCAATCATGAAGTCAATAATCAAAGCTAAGGCTATTTCTGTTATCATCTTTTTATTTCTCTCTCCCTTTCTCCCAGTCAAATGTCCAGCTCCCTACAGCATAGTTCTACATCTCATTTCTACAAACATATGCATCCCGCTTTCTGTGGTGTGGCCTCTTCTTTAAGACTTGGAATTCCTCTTTGAATTTCATCACTTCTATCCAACTGCTCTTCCCGAAGTCCCAAGATGATCAGCTTCTTCCAGTGTATTAAATCTGGTTGGACCAGGATTAGTTCCCTGAAGCATCATCTGTTCAAGAAACTTCTTTTGTTACCACATACTTCAAGTCCATTTTAGCTTTGCTAAAACTTTGCTCAGTTATCTACAGGATACACTGAAAACTCCTACACGCATTTTTAGAAGTTCTCACCAGTCTAATACCCACCTTTTGGCCCCACCTTTTGGCTCTGTTTGTGTCACTTTAGATTCTGATAAAGCAGAACTATTTATTTTCCCCAGAACATGCCTTATAACTCAGATGAAAGCAATCAATGTCTTTCTTAGGTATCCAAAATCAGGGAAAGTCTTAAAGGCACAGGTACAAATATTTTCTTGATTTTTTTCTTAAAATTTTAAATATAACTGTCAAAAGGCAGAATTTACAAATATTATCACAAAAAGGTCTATTAGGAAGGCTTACAAATCCAACGATAGAGATGGTCCAAGATGGCTGCTCAGCCATGAAGTAGATCTCCTATCTGGGACTGCAGGACAGCCGGTGAGGTGAGAGTCTGCTGTAGATCTCAGGTGAAGACCGAAGCCTGAAGATCGGCGACTGAAGAGCAGCAACAGGCAGACAGGCACAAGTCGAGACTGGAGCGAATCTATGCTGACGATCTGAGATGTATAGCAAGTTGGGGCGTCTGTAGACAACTGTGAACGTGAGAGCTTTCCCAGAGGAAGAAGCTATAACAATCTTCCCTCTTCCTTCCTTTTATGCCATTGGAGTTCCAGTTGGCCCTCCCCCATCTGGGTGGGTGTTCTTCTCTCACTGGCCAGCCCACAAATGACTCACACCCTAATTCACACCAGTCCTTGATCCCCAATCTAGGGTGGCTGACAAATCCTAATTCTAAAGGAGGTGTGGATATAATCCATACAAATTGACACAATCCCGTCAATAGACACAATAACTATCAGTGAACTGTTTATCAGTGAATTGCAGTATTAATTTTGCTTGTTCTTCAATTGCAATAAGGATATTGTATTTTGAATTATCTTGAGCTGCTCACATACTCTACTAAACAACCAACTCTTCAATATTAGGGTCATTTGTTGTTAATCTATGACTACTGCCCAGAGCCCTAAATTCTTGGCACATATACAGTAATAGCTCATTACATTTTTATTAAATTAAATTAACTTTTTGTAAAACACATTTTGAAATAAAATAACTAATATATAATTAAAATAAGCATTGATTTATTTGCTGTCATATATAAATTAATTAGCAGAGGAAATAAACTATCAAGCAAAAGAATAAAGATGACATCTTAAATTCTGCCTTTCATTTCTATTTCATGTAAGTCTGCATATGCATGAGAAAATTTATTACCTTTACACATGTTTTTATATTTTAGGCTAATCAGTGCAGCCCAAGTGAAAGAAATAAAATTAGTTAATTCTGGATAATTGGTAGCTGGAAAGATTAATACTATTAAATGGCAATGAGAACGATTCTTAATGCTAAGCAATACTTTTGTAGAATTGTGTTGGATGAACTTATTATAGAATTAAGGCTATTCATAGCGCAGTCTGGATACTACTTTTGTATTAAAAGTAGACAGAAAATTTAATTTTTTCAAAACCGTTATTAAGAAAATTTAACCTGAAGAGCGGCACGTGACCTCAGAATTCCAAGTGTTTGCCAATTTACTAAGCAGAATTGTTAAGAATACTCAGTATACTCAAGAAAAAAACTAAATACTAGTCACTCCAATTTAAAAATAAAAAACACATATGTAACCCTTGTGTGTGTCTATATATGCATTTTTCTACATGAACAGTAGACATAAAAATGGAAACTAGCTTATTTAAAAGGAGCAAAGTAAAAAGAAAATAAACCAAAAGAATAATGAAATACATTTAAATTATTCATTAAAAACTACTACTGATAGTAATTTTTATTTTTTTAGCTCAATAGACTCTACAGATGCTATTCATTGACTTTAAAAAATATTCCTTGATTAAACAACAAGCTTCAGAGACTGATTTTCCAGAACAGAAATGCAAATTAAATAAAATGGCTGTAATCAAAAAGTTTAGAAATTAACTTTGCTTATTTTGAACTCGAGAAAAGATTATTCAAAATGATATTGTCTTTAGTGAAAAGGCATTCTTTGAGAATGACACTTAGTGGGGCACGTTCCCTGTCCCTCTGGCCACAGCTTCCTAAGTATTCTAATAACTCAAGTAAACTGCCGGGGCAAACAAGGCAGTCCTGGCTGTCTGGAGATTCTGCATCTGCCTTCCTTAATCAACGTCCTCTCCTGAATAGGAATTGCAATAATGAGTCAATTAACGTCCTCAAATGCCAATGAGATGCAAAAGAGATTGGTAGTGGTGACGGCGGCAGTGCGTTTCGGGAGCTGTTCCAATGTCTGGATTTTAACGAGAATCACACACTGAGCTCACAACTGATTATTTATCACATGAAACGTGACTGGCTGCCACTTCCCCTGCAGCCTTCCCCAAGGCTCCCCCAAGAAAGCAGGGAGGACAAATCTAACCTTGGAGTCTAAAAAAAATCCCTTTGGTTTGGAGCTATCACTTCAAAGGCTTAAGTTCTCACCTCTTTTTCTCAGCTATAAATTAAAAACAAAAACACAAAACAAACATATTTTTCATTATTTTCTGTATCTATGCTTTGCCCTGATATTTTGTGCGTGTTCTCAAATGGTGACTTCTTAATATACATAGACAATGGTAATATGCTTTGAAATCATAGACTCAGAGGAACACTATGCCTTTAAGACACGTTTACATGACTAATTTTAATTATGGTCTTCTGTTAGGTGCTTTGCATATATGACCGTAAGTCACGCATGTTTTTTAAAAAGTCAAGTTTTGTTATTATTTCCACTTTACAAGTAATGAACTTGAGGTTCAGCAAGAGCAGCAATGGCAAGCTTCGCAATGGGGCCTACAAGCCTTCTCACCCAGGCTCTCTTATGCTGTATCGCAATGTCTACAGCATCATGAGATTACATTTCCTGTTTACAAGGAATTTAAGGGAATAGGTGTTAAAATTTCAAATTTTAGAAATTTCGTTTAAATTTAATAAAAAAGTATCTATAGATGTCATGACCATTAAACGTTCCAGTGCAATTTACCTCTCCGAGTTTTTTTAGTTTCCTCATTTGCAAAGCCTGGACAGCTGGCTGGCCACTTGGCAAACGCAGGACCCCCAAAGTAAAATGATAACTCCGGCCGCATGGCCACTTTTCCCTGACAGATTGGTGCTCCTCACTGGCCATATTTTAATGTAAAAACTGAGCTGCTGAAATTCAGTCATATGCTTTCTTCCCAGGGAGTCGAGGAGTGTCTTTCAGAGAGGCACGTAGGCAAGCCATAATGAAATCTGCCATGCCGGAGTGACCAATTTAAAGCTCGTACACTTGAAAATTCTTCTTTCCTTGTTGTCACACTAGACAAAGTAGACAGAAGGCTTCATTTAGTAAATTTCCACAAAATTCAACGTATTTCCATGTCAGGAGAAGATGAAAAAAGAAAATAGAGGTCCCCGGATGCTTATTGACAAAGTAAGGGTGCAGTTTTAGTACCACCTTCTGTGGGCTGGTGACGTCAGGCAGGCTCAGTTCCCGTGCGATGCTATATCCAAGGTATGAAAAAAACTCATATTTTGGAATAAAAGTTATTTGAGTATAGTGTTTATTTTGAAAATACTTTTTTTCATTTAATTTCAACAGACGATAGAATTTTAACTCTCATATAGATGAAGATAGTAAATTAGGACCAAAAAATAGACTTTTGAGTTGCATTTAAAAGATGTCCTCATCCACCCTGATTGTACGTTTTTGGTTAT
The DNA here is from genome assembly GCA_004027205.1 of Ctenodactylus gundi. Lineage (NCBI taxonomy): Eukaryota > Metazoa > Chordata > Mammalia > Rodentia > Ctenodactylidae > Ctenodactylus > Ctenodactylus gundi. The sequence goes on along the minus strand of PVKB01004831.1, from coordinate 2,546 downwards.
GAAAACGTGGCAATGTATTTTATTTATTTTATTCATTTATTTATTTTTATCAAACGCAGATGTAGCGAGCTGTTCTGCAGCCTCTTTCCTTACCAAGTACAGAGAGACATGATAATATACGCAGGGACCACTAACTCTTCTGCAATGTAACCCCTTAGAGCCAAAAACATCATTTTATTTTGTAATGTCAGAATCATGATGCTTAATTACTACAAACAAAATGCCTATTGAATTTTTAGTATAAATTTCTTAAGATTTAATTTTGTAAAAAAAAAAAAAAAAAAAAACAGAATGGCTTGCCATCCTTACTTTAGTTTTGGAAACCTCTGCAGAAGAAATTCAAAACAAGATTACATATGAGTCGTTCTTAGGGGGAAAAATGTCATTATGCCTTTGGAATGCAATATCAAAACAACTTAGCTATTGCCAGGTTACACACACAAAACAATACACACAGAGAAAAATCAGTTTACAAAAGGATCTTGCAGCAAGTCCCTGCTGGAAGCAAGTCTCGGGGTCACTTGCTTCATTTTCTTTCAAAATATATTTTAAATTACAGAGCACGAACAAAATCAACAGGAAAAAATCCTCTTGTATTTCCATGATGTGGTCTGGAGGTGGTAGTTAAACAAGCTCTTTACACACATTACTGGATAATCTATACACTCAAATAATTAAAAGCAACAATCCCAGTTTACTCATAAGAAGTTCTTCCAGAGTCCCCTTCAGAGTAGTTACAGATGTTCCTCTGCTTCCAATCTAAATGAGATTCAATAAAATGTATTTTACAACCCTCCTTGGTACATTTAGATGCCTAATGAATGTCAAAAAAATCCTCTTTCTTTCAACCTCATTTAAACAAGTTTGAAGCTAAGTTCTTCCACCTTGTCCAGAAATAATGTAATAGTTTTATCTAAGAAAAACTTTTACAAAAAATATCTAATAATTGGTTAAGTTTTGACCAGCCCTTAAAACTAGTCTTATATAGTAAGACTTTCAGCAAGATTTTTATTTTATGAGACCACATGAAAACCTGACACTTAGGAAGCCAGAGGGGTGGGATTGGGTGGAATGGCATAACAGATTTAGAGCACTTGCTAATTTTATCTTGCACCTATGGGTGAACTCTTCCTTATCAAAATCTGAATTTCTGATGCCTGTTTTTTTTTCAGAACTTAATTTAAAGAAACTCAAATGAGAACGCTCGTCAAACTAGGAAGGAGTTTTACACAATTTTATTGAACTGCTAACAAGTGGTTAAACCTGAACCATCCTGCAGTAGTTAACTATCATAGCCATCTCCTCTTCATGCTCAAATAAGTTCAATATGGGACCTTTTGATAATATATTCAGTAGAATCTCACATTCTGTAAACTGGCTTTTTCCCAAGTTCTGCCATCTGATCTGTTTTTGCTGGTGCCTTCCATTCTCTCCTAAGGCAGGTGGTCAGAGCTGAGCAGACAAGTACTCACCTTGTGGTCAGAAAGGCACTTATGTTAAGTTAACCCCAAGACTGCTATGTGTTTTTAACTGGGCTTGGAACATAATGAGAAGCAAGTGTGCTGATTTGGCAATTAACTTGAAATATAATCATTAATAAAATATATACATACAATTTGTATTAACAATAAATTTTGGAGAAACACACATATTCAACAAAAAATATTAGAAAGTTTCATTATTCCTGGAATCTTTGTTTCCCTGGTTAAAGAAAAAGGCCCAATATTAAACACTTTTTAAAGAACTGTGATACTTAACATTGTCAAGGATGGAGGCAATGGAAGCAAAAAATACAATTATCACATCTAAAACTTTCTTGGTTTCTGAAAACATAAACCCATAAATTAGGAAGATGATATTGATCATGTGTAGTCAATTGAATAATATATGTGCAGGGTTTTGTGACTAATATTAAGAGTTGATCATTGACTAAGACACAAGAGTCAGGAGACCTGTTTAAGACTGAAAAAACATGAGTTTTGTGGTTTGAATCTGGAATGTTCCCCAAAATTCTCATGTGTTTGGATATTATAGATTGTCTATGGAACCATGTGCACTCAGAAGTTGCCGCAGCAACGGCACAAAGAGGACAGAACACTGCTCAGGCCAGTGGCGGGCCTTGGAGCCATCCGTGTGGTCCTGGATTCATGGGCTTGCAAAGCATAAGAATTGTGGGTTCTTGGAGGCTTCCACCCAGATTCAGAGGAAGGCCTTGGAGGCCAGGCATCGTGCCACTAGGAGGGCAGTGTGCGAAGTTGGGAAGGAGAAGCCTAAGATGCAAAGGAGAACCCGGAAATTTGAAGAAGACAGGAGCATGGATTGTCAGCTGGGAAACGCTGCCAGCCACGTCAAGATCCAGCCCAAAGGAGACAAGATGGAGGTCGAGACCAGCAGGCGCGTCGTAGGGGTGAGGCCATCCAAGCCCTTCAGAGTTCATAGCCCACCACACTTTACCCCAGTGGCTGGACATGGAGCTATAGGATTTAACCCCTGCCCTGTTGGTTTAGACCTCGTGTTGATCCAATTGCTTTCTATCCTCCCCCCCC